>ML330202.1:0-11604 GCA_005239505.1 Nicotiana paniculata | reverse complement strand
GACGTGAGATAAAACAAAATCCTATATTATATTTGATTTAGTAGAGAATCCCATATTGGACTTAGTAATTTTTATTGAATATACGTGCTTATGTTTAATGGGCATCATACTATTGGAGATCTAGACTTATTTCTATTAGGTATGTATATGGGTGATGCCATAATGGGCTAATGTCTAACTGGTAAGACTAAATATAAGGTACAAAAATTTCGGATTTTTGGATATTCAAAATTTTTAAAAATAAAATCCGTACTCCAATCCATAATCCAAAAATCCAAACCAAATATTCAAAAAGTTCGGATTTAGGTTCGGATTTCGGGTTTGCCCAAACTNTATTGAATATACGTGCTAATGTTTAATGGGCATCATACTATTGGAGATCTAGACTTATTTCTATTAGGTATGTATATGGGTGATGCCATAATGGGCTAATGTCTAACTGGTAAGACTAAATATAAGGTACACAAATTTCGGATTTTTGGATATCCAAAATTTTTAAAAATAAAATCCGTACTCCAATCCATAATCCAAAAATCCAAACCAAATATTCAAAAAGTTCGGATTTAGGTTCGGATTTCGGGTTTGCCCAAACTACGCCCACCCCTACTTGATATATGCAAATTCCAAGTACATTTCTCTAAAGTAGACAAATGCCGTCCTTTATTAACACCAAGTTTCATGCCATAAAATTTTCGTAGCATTCATGTGATGACCCAAAGGGTCATCTTATAATTTAAACTCCATTCCGGGCTCGTTAGCCTTACAACATTATTTTTATTCATCTTGATTTGCGAGCGTAGTACGGGCGTGAATCCGAAAAGCTTTTATGTGAAAATATATGAAATAATTTTTTTTGTGAGTTAAAATTTGATTTTTGATTGACTTTGGTCAACTTTTTGAGTAAACGGACCCAGACTCGTGTTCCGACGATCCCGAGAGGTCCGTAGTAAAATATGGGACTTGGGTGTATGCCCGGAATCGAATTTCAAGGTCCCTAGCTAGAGAAATAAATTGTTTGAACTCGTTGGTATTGGGCCTGTATTTTGGTTCCGGAGCCCGATATAGGTTCATTATAATATTTAAGTCATATCTATTAAAGTTGGTGGAAATCGGAGTTGATTTGACGTGATTCGGACATCCGTTTGAGAAGGTAATGAATTTGAAATGTTCTTGAGGAATTCATGAGTTTTGATGCTAAATCCGTAGTTTTAGGTGTTATTTTAGCAATTTGATCACACAAGCAAGTCCGTAGGATGTTTTTAGATTTGTGTGCATGTTTGGTTTGGAGCCCCAAGGGCTCGGGAACCATCCGGGCGATGCGCGAGTTGAGTTAACTCTCACCAAGGGTTGCTGGTGCACCTGATCTGGTGTGCCTGCAGCTGCGAGCTTTTGGCTGCAGGTGCGAGCTCGCAGGTGCGAGTGACAGCTCGTAGATGCGGCCCAGGCCAGCATTCCATTTTCCACAGATGCAGACTTCCTTCGTAGAAACGGGATCCCAGAAGCGGAGCATTGTCCGCAGGTGTGGCTCTAGTGGCCCAGCTCCCATTTCGCAGAAGCGGACCTCCTGTCCGCACGTGCAGATGCGCAGACGTGCAGATGCGGCCCAAGTACTGCAGGTGAGAAGGTCGGGCAGTGAGTTCATTAATTAGAACTCCAACCGTTTTTCTTCCTATTTTTCACAAGGATAGAATATTAAGTGTTCATTAACCACTTTCTTCCAATTACCCATTGTTTTTCATGAATTTACAACTAAAAATCTATGGTTTTCATGGTGGAATTAGGGATTTTGGGGTAGAAACTAGGTATTTCAAAATTTGGGGAATTTGACCTCAATTGGGGTCGGGTTCCAAAACCAATTTCATATCCGGGCTCGGGGCTGAATGGGTTACGGATTTTGGTCCGAACCTCGAGTTTGGACCAAGAGGGCCAGGGGTCGGGTTTTAACTTTTTCTAGAAAAACATAGGAAAACCATGATTATGCATTAAAGTTAATTTCTTTAGCAATAATTAATGATATTTAACTAATTATGATTTGATACGAGTGGGTTGGAGGTGAATTCTAAAGTAAAAGTTGTACTTGAGTAGTGAGTGGCCTGCGAAATCGAGGTAAGTGTTGTGTCTAACCTTAGCTTGAGGGAATAGGCATTGTTCGACTACTTGCTACTTGTCTTGTTACTAAATACGATGTATAGGTGAGGTGACGAGTACCTATACGTTATGGTCGAGTCATAACATGCGAGTGAAAGCTAATTCTTGTTATTCTTGTTTTCTTAAAGCCTATTATCTATGATTATTGTTACTAGTGAAATGCTGGAAAATTTGTATCTAGTTCCACCAAGATGGATAATATTGTGAATATTGAGGTGAGATTGAAATGTTAAATGGTGATAGATTCTATGATGAAATACTGATTTTTTGTGAAATTCCTCTTTATATGTTGTTAAAGATTCTGTGAATGGTGAGGAAGAGTGTAAAGCATGAAGGGTAATGCCGTACATAATTTATTTAAATTGTGAGGAAGAGTGTAAATCACGAAGGGTGATGTCGTGCATAATTTATCTATATTGTGAGGTGAGAGTAAAGAAGGGTAATGTCGTGCATTCTTATTTATAATCTGGTGAGGATGAGAGAAAAAGCACGAAGGGTGATGCCGTGCATTCTAATTATTATTTGGTGAGGCTGAGAGTAAAAGCACGAAGGGTGATGCCGCGCATGTTTTGTTTCTATTTTTATTGCTTAAATTGTTGTTGAAGACCTTCTATTTATGTCTTATGATTTTCTCACTCCTTATGTGTCACGACCAATTTAACCCTCCGAAAGGTATCGTGACGGCACCTAGTCTCTATGACTAGGTAAGCCTAAAATTTGTGAAAAATGACAGAATCAATAAAATAAAGACAAAAAGAACTCAAGTAGATATAACATAGCTGCTCAGCATATACTCTTTCACTTCCCAAAATCCGGAATGTCACTATAGTCACAAGCTCTGTACTAAATGTAGCTCTATATACAATGAAACAGTGGAAAAATACATAAATCTTCTATGCCTATACTAGAGTAAAAGGGGACTCGTGGGATTCTGCGGACGCGACAGAATTACCACATGGTCTCCGGGCTACTGCTAGAACGACTCCTAGCCACGATACTAAGTGTTGGTACCTGGATCTGCACATGGGGAAAACATGCGCATGAAAGGGCGTGAGTACTCCACATTCGGTACTCCATAAGTGCCAAGCCTAACCCCAGTCAAGTAGTGATGAGGTCAGGTTGAGGCCCTATTGAGTTTTTAAAACAAGTCAATATACAATTTAAAAAAGTGAAATATAGATAAGAAATGATAAACATGATTAACGAAAACGGAAAGATTTAATAACAGAAAGAGAGCCCTCGGCTCAGCACATCATATATCTCAACAGTAAATGTGCAATGCAGTACACGAGGAAAGCTCCCGGATCTCAGTCTGTAGTCCCAATTTAAATATGCTATGCAGTACAGGGAGAAAGCTCTCGGATCTCTGTCGGTAGTCCAAATTTATATATGCATTTCAGTACAGGGGGAAAGCTCCCAAATCTCGGTCCGTAGTCCCAATTTAAATATGCTATGCAGTACAGGGAGAAAGCTCTCGGATCTCTGTCGGTAGTCCAAATTTATATATGCATTTCAGTACAGGGGGAAAGCTCCCAAATCTCGGTCCGTAGTCCCAATTTAAATATGAAATGCAGTACATGGGGAAAGCTCCCAGATTTCGGTCCGTAGTCCCAATTTAAATATGCAAGCAGAAGTATGTCAATTATGGCTTAATTAAATAGTCTAGGAAAACAACAAACAAGAATAGAGTAAAGCTACCTAAGTATGATGTGACTAGTAGCAGATAAGAGGAAATAAAGTTAGAACATGTAGGCATGCTTACTCTTAAGCTATCTACTCAATTAAGATAGGAAACAATAATATATGAATGAAAATGAGCGATTTCATGGAAGTACAAAAGGATTTTAGCAACAATGACACGTGTATGCACTCGTCACCTCACGTACACGGCGTCCACGTAACAAAATCAGCATAAAAATACCTAAGGGGAAGTCCCCAACACAGAATTAGGCAAGACACTTACCTTGTCCGCGCTAATCAACTCACTACCACGCTCTTGCCACGAGTATCTGGCCCAAATCTATTCAAATCGATTGCATGGTGTAAGTATCACTTCAAGGGAACAAAATAGCTAATTATTTATAAGCTAATACGTGAAATTAGGAAATTCGCCCAAAAAGTCCCCCGGGCCCACGTCTCGGAATCGGGTAAAATTTATATTTCCCAAACACCCATTCTCTCATGAACCCACTCGAATAAGAATCAACAAAATCCGACGTCTAAATCTCCATAAATCCTAAGATTTATACTTGGGAAATTTCATCACATTTTCATGTTTTTTCTTCCAATTTCATTGATTAGATTGAGGAAAATGATAGAGATTATTGATATACAAATGGATTAAGGTTAGAAAATGTTACCTATGATTCTCCTCTTCAAATCCCACTGAAAATCGCCAAGTTCCGAGCTCACAATCGATTTTGGACTTATGAATTTCAAACCCTCGGATTTTTGGTATAAACAGCCCAGATTTTGCACCTGCGACACTGGGGTCGCACCTGCGGAAACCCAATCGCAGGTGCAGAAATTCATTAAATGGCCTAGGGTCGCACCTGCGGCACCCCCTTCGCACCTACTTGCCCGTACTTGCGAAAATACCATCGCAGGTGCGGAAATTCATTAAATGACCTAGGGTCGCACCTGCGGCACCCCCTTCGCACCTACGTGTCCGCACCTGCGAAAATACCGTCGCAGGTGTGAGACACCAGAACCAGAATGGTACAGCTGCTCTCAAATTCACAAACTCACCCGTTGGGCATCCGAAACAACTCCGAGGCCCCCGGGACCACAACCAAACCTACCAACTGACCCTAATACCTTGTTCAAACTTGGTCGAGCCTTTAAAAACACATCTCATAACATCAAAATCATCAATTATGCATAGATTCAAGCCTAAGAACTTAGAAAATTTCTAGAATTCACATCCGATGCCGAAACACATCTAAACTCATCCGAATGACCTCAAATTTTTTACACAGGTGATAAATGACATTACGGACCTGCTATCGCTTTCAAAATTCCATTCCGAGTCCAATATCAAAATTTCACCTATCGGCCGAAATCACCGAAATTCTAACTTTCGCCAATTCAAGTCTAAATCCACAATCGACTTCGGAAACACATTCTGAACACGCTCCTAACCCCGAAATCACCCAACGGAGCTAACGCAGCCGACGAAACTCCATTCCGGATCCGTCTTTACACCACTCTAGCTACGACCAGATTTCTAAAGCTAAATTCCACATTTATGGACTATGTGTCCACAATCACTCTGGATTTCATCACTGAACGCTCTGACAAGTTCCAATAACATAAATAGACATGGGAGAAGCGGTTAATAGAGGATCGGGGCACTAATTCTTAAAACGACCGACCGGGTCTTTACATCCTCCCCCTCTTAAGAAAATTGTTCGTCCTGGAACGAGTATAGAAACATACCTGAAGCTGGGAAAAGATGAGGGTACTGACTCCGCAAATCAGCTCAGTCTCCCAAGTTGCCTCCTCGACTTGATTACACCTCCACTGAACCTTTACTGATGCAATATCTTTGACCTGAGCTTTCTGACCTACCCTTCCAATATAGCCACAGGATCCTCAACATATGATAGATCCTTGTCCAATTAGACTGAGCTAAAATTCAAGACATGAGTCGGGTCACCGTGATATTTTCGGAGCTTGGAAACGTGGAACACCGGATGACCCCTGCTAGGCTGGGGGGTAGGTCTAGCTCATAAGAAACCTCCCCAGCACGTCGCAACACCTCAAAAGGGACAATAAATATCGGACTTAGCTTGCCTTTATTCCCGAACCTCATGACGCCCTTCATAGGCGATACCCGAAGTAAAACCCGATCACCAGCCATAACTACCAAGTCACGAACCTTCCTGTCCGTATAGCTCTTCTGCCTGGACTGAGCTATGCGAAGTCTCTCCTGAATCACCTTCACCTTGTCCAGGGCATCCTGAACCAAGTCTGTACCCAACAATCAGGCCTTGCCCGGCTCAAACCGTCCCACGGGAGACCTACATCGCCTACCATACAAAGCCTCATACGACACCATCTGAATGCTGGACTGGTAGCTGTTGTTATAAGCAAACTCTGCAAGAGGCAAGTATCGATGCCATGAACCTCCAAACCCTATCACACAGGTACGAAGCATATCCTCGAAAATCTTAATCGTGTGCTCGGATTTCCCGTCCGTCTGAGGGTGAAAGGCTGTACTCAACTCTACCCTGGTACCTAACTCCTTCTGAACGACTCTCCAGAACCGCGAAGTGAACTGTGTACCTCTGTCTGAAATGATAGATACTGGAATACCGTGGAGGCGAACAATCTCTCTGATATAAATCTCAGCCAACCTCTCCGACGAGTATTTAGTCAGTACTGGAATGAAATGGGCTGATTTGGTCAGCCGATCCACAAACACCCAAATAGCATCATGCTTCCCCAAAGTCTGAGGAAGTCCAACCACGAAGTCCATGGTGATCCGCTCCCACTTCCACTCTGGAAGCTCAATCTACTGAAGTAACCCTCCCGGTCTCTGATGCTCACATTTGACTTGCTGATAGTTGAGACACTTGGCCACAAACTCCGCTATGTCCTTCTTCATTCTTCGTCACCAATAGTGCTGTCTCAGATCGTGGTACATCTTCGCGGTACCCGGATGGATGGAATACTGTGAAGTATGAGCCTCATCAAGAATCAACTCTTGAAGCCCATCCACATTAGGCACACAGATATGGCCATGCATCTTCATCACACGATCATCTCCTATAGTCACATCCCTAGCATCACCCCGCCGGACTCTATCCTGAAGAACCAAAAGGTGGGGATCATCATACTGGCGCTCTCTGATACGGTCATAAAGGGAAGATCGAGCAACTACACAAGCTAATACCCGACAAGGCTCAGAAAGCTCCAATCTCACGAACTAACTGGCTAAGGACTGAACATCTAAGGCTAGAGGCCTCTCAGCTGCATGAAGGTATGCCAAACTCCCCAAACTCTCCGCCCGGCGACTCAAGGCGATGGACACCACATTGGCCTTCCCTAGGTGGTATAATATGGGGATGTCATAGTCCTTTAGCAACTCCAACCACCTATGCTGGTGCAAGTTTAGATCCTTCTTCCTTAATATGTGCTGCAAACTCCGGTGATCCGTGAATATCTCACAGGGAGTACCATACAAATAATGACTCCATATCTTCAGGGCGTGAACAATCGCTGCCAACTCGAGATCATTAACAAGGTAGTTTTTCTCGTGGACCTTCAGATGTCTGGACGCGTAGGCAATCACCCTACCGTCCTGCATCAATACCGCTCCCAAGACAATCCTTGAAGCATCACAATAAATTATGTAGGACCCGAAACCGGTAGGCAAAACCAACACAGGAGTTGTAGTCAGGGCTGTCTTGAGCTTCTGAAAGCTCTCTTCACACTCCTCAGCCCATATAAAAGATGCACCCTTCTAGGTCAGTCTGGTCATGGGCGCTGAAATGGATCGGCGATAATACCCAGCCAAACCGAGGAAACTGCGCATCTCAGTAGCTGAGGACGGTCTGGGCCAACTCTGAACCGCCTCCACCTTCTTTGGATCTACCTTGATCCCATCTGATNGGTCCTGAAGGCAGTCTTCGGGATATCTGGTTCCCGAATCTTCAACTGATGATACCCAGAACGTAGATCAATCTTGGAGAACACCCTAGCACCCTGTAACTGGTCAAATAGATCATTAATGCGAGGTAATGGGTACCTGTTCTTCACTGTCACCTTATTCAGCTGCCGATAGTCAATACACATACGCATCGAGCCATCCTTTTTCTTCACAAATAATACCGGAGTGCCCCAAGGTGATACACTGGGCCTGATGAATCCCTTCCCAAAAAACTCCTGTAACTGCTCCTTCAACTCCTTCAACTCAGGAGGAGCCATGCGATAAGGAGGAATGAGAATGGGCTGAGTTCCCGACAACAAGTCAATGCCGAAATCAATGTCTCTATCGGGCGGCATACCCAAAAGATCAGCTGGAAATACATCAGAATAGTCCCTGACAACTGGAATTGATTCAACTGTAGGGGTCTCAGCACTAACGTCTCTCACATAAGCCAAATATGCATCACACCCCTTTTCAACCATCCGTGGAGCCTTAAGAAAAGAAATGACTCGGCGGGGAGTATACTCTAAGGAACCTCTCCACTCTAACCTCGGAAGTCCTAGCATAGCCAGCGTCACGGTCTTGGCGTGAAAATCAAGAATAGCATAATAGGGAGTTAGCCAGTCCATACCCAATATAACATTCAAATCTACCATAATGAGTAGTATTAAATCAGCTCTGGTCTTAAAATCACTGATAGTAATCAAACATGACCGATATATGCGGTCCACAACAAGAGAATCTCCCACCGGAGTAGAAACATAAACAGGGGAACTCAAAGAATCCCGAGCTATCCCCAGATGTGAAGCAAAATAGGAAGAAACATATGAATATGTGGAGCCTGGGTTCCCTATGACAAACGGGAACAATACCTGTAATGACTGAATCTGAAATAATGGCCTCGGACCGGGCTAGAAGAGCATAGTACTTGGCCTGGCCTCCCCTTCTAGGGAGACCTCGACCTCCCCGACCTCCACCTCGAGCTGCCTGAGGTGGTGGGGTAGCAGCTGGGGCTGCAAGAATAGCTGGAGGACCTGGTGGAAGACGTGGAGCCTGATAAATCTAAGGGGCTGCACCTTGATAAGTCTGAGGTGGTGCGACCCTCCTCACTTTGGGGCAATCTCTGATCATATGATGAGGGTCACCACACTCAAAGTAACCCCTCGGAGGACGTGGCGGCCTTCTGACTCTGAATTGGCCTACTGGACTGGCCAGTGATAGCACCTCGAGTAGGAGGCACCTGAGATACTAGTGGTGCATAACAAGGCTCCCGAGGTCTAGGAGGAGCTGGAATACCGCTAGCTGCTGTGAGAGCTGAATGAACAGGGCGACCCACAAAACACCTACCATAGTGTGCTGCCGGTGCACGGGCTCCTGAAAAATGACCAGTCTCTCGAGACCTCTTGGAATCTCTCTCCTCCCTGTACCGGGCTAACTTAGTCTCAATCCTCCGGGTAATACTCACGACATGCTGGTAAGTAATATCGGTCTCCAGCTCTCTGGCCATGCTGGTCCGAATACTGGGGTGGAGTCCCTCAATAAAGCGTCGAACCCTCTCTCTGACAGTGACAACCAAAGCTGGGTGCATGGAGAGCAAAATCGTTGAAACGGACTGCATACTCCGACACAGTCATGGCGCCCTGGCGTAGTTGCTCAAACTCCGTATGCCAAGCATCCCTGAAGCTCTGAGGGACAAACTCAAGTAAGAACATCTCGGAAAACTGAGCCCAAGTAAGTGAAGCTGCCTTATCCGGGCTACGAAGCTCAAAAGCACGCCACCACTGATAAGCTGCTCCCCTCAGCTGGAAAGCACTGAAAGAAACCCCACTCGTCTCCACAATACCCATAGTGCGGAGAATGCGATGACACCCCTCAAGAAAACCCAGGGTGTCATCCGAAACTAGTCCGCTAAACTCATGTGGGTGGTACTTCTTGTACCTCTCAAGTCGGAGATGCTCTGCCTTAGGAACAACTATCCTAGACTCATGCTGAGCTGGAGCTGCTGGGGGTATAGGAATATACTCTGGAACCTTCCCAATATGAACCCTCTGCTCAGGAGTACAGGCTGCGTGAGTCTGAGTCCCTCCTCCGGCCTGGGATGTAGCTGGAGCTATCATGAGTAGACCCGCCTGAGATAGAGTACGGAAGGCACTCAAGAACGGGGCCAATGTCTCCTAGAGTTCTGGAGTAATAGTAGGGAACCCCTGTGCCCCTCCAACTGTAGCTGATGGGGGCTCCTCTGCCTCTGATCTAGCCCGTACTCGGGCTGCACCGCGTGCTCGTCCTCTACCCCGGCCCCTGCCTCTGGTGGCCCTGGCTGGGGGCTCGGGTGCCTGGTCATCAGTACGTCTGGTATGGGTATGAACCATCTGCTAGCAAGAATAGAATAGAGTTTAAGAATTTGATGTCATCAACTAGCACGATAATGAATTCCAAAGAATTTGATTGTTCTTAACAGTTACATAGCCTCTCGAAGATAGATACAGACGTCTCTGCACCGATCTGTGAGACTCTAATGAACCGGCTTGTGACTTGTGACTCCTATGAACATAGATGCTCTGATACCAACTTGTCACGACCCAATTACCCTCCGAACGTATCGTGACGGCACCTAGTCTCTATGACTCGGGAAGCCTAAAATTTTCGAAAAATGAAAGAATCAATAAAATAAAGACAGAAAAGAACTCAAGTAGATATAACATAGCTGCTCAACATATACACTTTCACTTCCGAAAACCCGAAATGTCGCCATAGTCACAAGCTCTGTACTAAATCTGGCTCTATACAATGAAACAGTGGAAAAATACATGTCTTCTATGCCTATAGTAGAGTAGAAAGGGACTCGTGAGATTCTGCGGATGCGGCAGAATTACCTCGCGGTCTCCGGGTTGCTGCTAGAATGACTCCTAGCCACGAAACTGAGTGGTGGTACTTGGATCTGCACATGGGAAAAACATGCACAGGAAAGGGCGTGAGTACTCCACATTCGGTACTCCGTAAGTGCCAAGCCTAACCCCAGTCAAGTAGTGACGAGGTCAGGTTGAGGCCCTACTGATTTTTTAAAAAAAGTCAATATACAATTTAAAATGATAGATAAGAAATGATAGACAGGATTAACGGAAACATAAAGATTTAATAACAGAAAGAGAGCCCTCGACTCAGCACAACATATATCTCAACAGTAAATGTGCAATGCAGTACACGGGGAAAGCTCCCGGATCTCTGTCCGTAGTCCCAATTTAAATATGCATTTCAGTACAAGGGGAAAGCTCCCGGATCTCGGTCGGTAGTCTCAATTTAAATATGAAATGCAGTACATGGGGAAAGCTCCTGGATCTCGGTCCGTAGTCCCAATTTAAATATGGAAAGCAGAAGTATGTCAATTATGGCTTAAATAAACAGTTCGGGAAAACAACAGGCAAGAATAGGGTAAAGCTACCTATGTACGATGTGACTAGTAGCAAATAAGAGGAAATCAAGTCAGAACAGGTAGGCATGCTTACTGTTAAGCTATCTACTCTATTAAGATAGGAAACAATAATATATGAATGAAAATGAGCGATTTCATGGGAGTAAAATAGGATTTTAGCAACAATAACCCGTGTACGCACTCGTCACCTCACGTACACGGCATCCACGTAACAAAGTCGGCATAAAAATACCTAAGGGGAAGTTCCAAACACAGAATTAGGCAAGCCACTTACCTTGACCGCGCTAATCAACTCACTACCACGCTCTTGCCATGAGTATCTGGCCAAAATCTATTCAAATCGATTGCATGGTGTAAATATCACTTCAAGGGA
>ML330200.1:47641-103297 GCA_005239505.1 Nicotiana paniculata | reverse complement strand
ATTAATGTGTTCTTGTTAATCCTAATTCCATAGGAATATAGGCGTTAGGTTAGTTTGAATAGAAGAGTAGTACTTCGGGAAAAGTCTACGAGTAATATTAACCCTGTCAATCAATAAACTAGATAAATTAATTAGACGATTTAAGTGGAAGACTCAACGGGATTGTTAGCTAACCCATAACTCTAGAATATTCACTCACATTGAATTCATCTTTAAGCTTGTCGTTGTTTTCTTTAATCTCTTAATTTGTTACTCTAGATTAATTTTAGTTAAATACTCATACTTTAGAAAATCGCTTGGATATATTAATTGTTTGCGTTTAATTTAGTTGATAGTTAATCACAAGTCCCTGTGGGTATGATATCTGGACTTACAATCTTATATTACTTGTCGACCACGTATACTTGCGTGTGTGTTTGGTCCCAACAGTCATATGCAAGAAAAATATTCCAGAATCAGTTATAGGTAATTTAGGGCACAAATCAAGGGATTCATCAAGTTAAGGAAGTACCCAATAATTATTCAGAATATTTAAGGTAGAATCACATAATACCAGGAATATAAAATCGTTCAAAAAATTATTTAGAATATTCGGGCAAGTATTAAAGGAAACACAAATAATACTTAAAAAAAATTATTCAGAATATTTAAAAAAATATTAAAGTAAAAATTAGGGGAAATATAAGGAAATAAAGTAATCGAACACAAAAAGGAAAGACTCACCAGAACCTGTAAGAAAAGGAGAGTTTCAAACCCTAATTTTATGAAAAGTGTGAAATACTGGAAAATAAAATAAAAATCGCACAAAATAAGATGAATAGAAGCGGAATAACATCAAAATCAGAAGAATCGGTCTGATTGGAAAGGTTTGAAAACCCTAATTTGAGGTAGGTAAGAATCATCAATAGATATGGAAAATATCGTTACTCACAAAACATCAATGATGAACATAGACGGATAACCACAGAAATCAGAAGAGTGAACCGATTCAATTCGATTTTGGCAAGATTTTCTTGCCATGTTAGGCAAGAAACTAAGTAAGATCATAGGCAAGTAGCCAGTGGTGAGGAGAGGTAAATAAGGTAAGGGAATCCATGGTGGATTCTATTTTCGGGTCGGATTTTGGGGGTTTGATAGGAACGACGACTAGGGTTCATGAGAGATGAGAGACGAGGGGGTTCAAAGGTGTCAAGGTGGTATAGAATGATTAGGTTTAGGTATAGTTAAAGGGGAGGAGGGTGTAACGTGGACCATTGATCTTAGAGATCAACGGTCATTATTTAAAGGGGTCCCGGGGCGGGTGTTTAAATGGGTATGNTTTGAACCTACGACATCGGGTTTTGGAGACCCACGTTCTACCGAACTGAACTAAGAGCTCCTTTCGAAGCACTTTCTATTTCTAGATAGAAAGGGCCTTTCTCGCTTGTTTAGTAAAGTCAAGTTTTTGGCCTTATCTTGCGGGATAATGGGTCTTGGTCCAAGGGTATTGAGATGGTGTAAGGGTGTTGGGCTGGTGTAAGGGTGTTGGGTTAAATCCGAAAATATGGGATTTTAGGGCTAAATTTTAAATACCCACTATTTAACAAATAAATATTTAATAAATAAAAAAAATATCATTTGTGTATAAAAATTATTAAAAATAATTACTTAAAAATATAAAAAGTCATTTTCTGTGTAAATAATGTAATTATATATGCATATGGGCTATTATTGCAAAATATGCAATTTGGTCCTAAAAATACAAATGTAATTATGATAAATGCACTAAAAATATTTAAAACCTCATATTGGTATAAATGATAAGTTTAGATGATTAAATCATCCTAAAAATAATTCTTAGGGTAATTATTGGATATTTATATAATAAAAATACAGAAATAAATTGATTTAAATTCATTAAAAATTATGAAAAATTATGGAAAATACTTGTGTATGCTTGTAAATCACATGATGATGCATATGCACTATTTTGAAAGTATATATACATATATATATATTTGGAAAATATGAGGGAAAAATTAGGTATCAACAATTGCCCATCTTTACCCAGAAAAGATGAAAGAGTTGTTGGGTAAAGAAATGATGACCGATTTTGACCGAAAGGGGTAATTTTGAAAAATATAGGCTAGACCCTAGTTTTTGATCTGCCTACATATCCATGGTTTTACAGGAACCAGGCCATGTGTAGTTCTGGATCCAGCGGTGGAATAAACTGATGGAGTTATTGTAAGAACGAATAAGATATTCTGGATAGGATAATATCGGGATTGTAAATGGATGTATCTGGGAATGGTTATAGATATTTGAATGGTTATCATATGGAAAATGTAATAGACGGTGGTTGGTTACGTTTGAAATAGTTGCAAGATATGAACGTTGAATGCAAACCGGAGCGAAGATTGCTCCCGTTAGGAGAACAGTTACTTCGTGGATCACCTGCAAAACTTAAAACACGATGCCTGCAAATATATATGGATTATTGAAATAATTTAAACATGATGCAAATTCCCTTTGGACTATGAAATTTGTCTTTGGAAGATGAGGAAGGTGTCTTTAGACCATGATGTCCCGGGCCATTAATTGTGAGATAGGGGATTCGCATGCCATGAAATGATGTTCTCGGGCTACGAAGATGGTGCCTCCGAACTATGATGCCTTTGAATAATGATGTGCAATATTGAGAGATCCTCAGTCCATGACATGGTGTCTTCTGGCTATGAGGATGATGTCTTCGGACTATGACGCCTTCGAAAAGTTTGGCTATACTTCAGCCCATGAGAAGCAAAGACATGATGCTTGAGATGAAACAAGACAGAGCTTAGTCTTGAGTAGAACCGAGGGCAGAGCTTAGCCCCGAGAAAAGAGAATAAGGCAAGGTTCTTAACAGAGAAGCATTTGATGTTATGCAAGGAGAGACAATTCTTATCTCATGCAAAATTGGAGACAATGCTTAGTCTTGTGCAGTAGGAAAGGCAGAGCTTAGCCTTATGCAATTGAGGAGGCAGGGCTTAGCCTCATGCAAGAAATGGAGACTGGGCTTAGTCCCATGCAATGTGAAGGCAGATCTTAGCCTTATGCAATTGAGGAGGCATGGCTTAGCCTCATGCAAAATGGAGACAAGGCTTAGTCTCATGCAAGGGAAGGCAGAGCTTAGCCTTATGCAATTGAGGAGGCATGGCTTAGCCTCATGCAAAATGGAGACAAGGCTTAGTCTCATGCAAGGGAAGGCAGAGCTTAGCCTTATGCAATTGAAGAGGAAGGGCTTAGCCTCATGCAAGATTGGAGACAGTGCTTAGTCTCATACAGAGGAATGCAAAGCTTAGCCTTTATGCAATTAAGGAGGCATGACTTAGCCTCGTGCAAGATTGGAGACAATGCTTAGTCTCATGCAATGGGAAGGCATAACTTAGCATTATGCAATTGAGGAGGCAGGTCTTAGCCTCATGCAAGATTGGAGACAGTGCTTAGTCTCATGCAGAGAAAGGAAGAGCT
The DNA here is from genome assembly GCA_005239505.1 of Nicotiana paniculata. Taxonomy (NCBI): domain Eukaryota; kingdom Viridiplantae; phylum Streptophyta; class Magnoliopsida; order Solanales; family Solanaceae; genus Nicotiana; species Nicotiana paniculata. The sequence goes on along the minus strand of ML330200.1, from coordinate 99,805 downwards.
TAGCCTTAATGCAATTAAGGAGATAGGGCTTAGCCTCATGCAAGATTGGAGACAATACTTAGTCTTATACAATGGGAAGGCAGAGCTTAGCCTTATGCAATTAAGGAGGCAGGTCTTAGCCTCATGCAAAATGGAGACAAGGCTTAGTCTCATGCAAGGGAAGGCAGAGCTTAGCCTTATGCAATTTAGGAGGCAGGGCTTAGCCTCATGCAAATTGGAGACAAGGCCTAGTCTCATGCAAGGGAAGGCAGTGCTTAGCCTTTATGCAATTAAGGAGGCAGGGCTTAGCCTCATTCAAAATGGATACAATGCTTAGTCTCATGCAGAGGAAAGCAGAGCTTAGCCTTATGCAGTTAAGGAGGCAGGGCTTAGCCTCATACAAAATGGAGACAAGTCTTAGTCTCATGCAAGGGAAGGCAGTGCTTAACCTTTATGCAATTAAGGAGGCAGGGCTTAGCTTCATGCAAGGATGGGATAATGCTTAGTCTCATGCAATGAGTAGATAATAAGTGATAACAGAGTATTTCTTAGCTGGGGATATTTTTGCTTTTAGCAGCTTTTGTCATTATGAATACAGTGATTGTAATGTTCGCACGTACTTGCGACTATTCCTTGTTCCTGCATCCAAAGAAAAATTGTAAGTTTTACGGAAAGGTTGGTTTGTGCCTCTGCCTGCTTGATTTGATTTGCTTCCGCATTGAAATCCTGATCGAGTTACCATGGGTAGCATCTGGCTAAAAAAATAAAGTTTTCAAAAAATATATGAACATTTAAAACACAATAATATGTAATATTAGATGAACCAGTAATTGTGACACTATCAGAGACATTACGACCTTCTTGCCATAGAATTTTGAGGGTCCTCCTCAAAATACTGCCCCAGTTATTCAGACGATTTCTGGTTGTTCCGCATACGGTGCCGTTGGCTGAACTTGCTCCTGAATTTTGAGGGTCCTCCTCAAAATTCTGCCCCAGTTTCTGATTATAGGGAAAAATGAAAATTTTATTGAATTGTGATCGAAACCATAGGGCTGCCTACGTATCCCCTCTTAAACGGGAATCATGTCAAGCATAGTTTAGTTACATCAATTGCATAAATGTAAACAACTTTAAACATAGTATCTTTTGACTGCATCTCAGTTGATAGGCTTTGGCCAAATCTCTCTATCCATTTCTGCGAGTATGAGTTCTCCTCCTGCTAGTACTCTGTGAACCATATAGGGTCCTTGCCAGTTGGGTGAGAATTTTCCTTTGGCTTCATCCTGATGTGGAAAGATTCGTTTCAGCACCATCTGCCCCGGTGCAAACTATCTAAGTTTGACCTTTTTGTTGAAAGCTCTGGACATTCTGTTCTGATAAAATTGACCATGACATACTGCATTCATTCTTTTCCCGCCAATGAGAGCTAATTGTTCATAGCAACTTCTTACCCACTCCACATCACAGAGTTTAGCTTCCTGTATAATTCTCAAGGAAGGAATTTCTACCTCGGCAGGGATGATGGCTTCAGTACCGTAGACCAATAGGTAAGGAGTTGCCCCGGTTGACGTGCGAACTGTGGTACAATATCGCAATAAGGCAAATGGTAACTTCTCGTGCCACTATTTTTGATTCTCTACCATCTTCCTTACTATCTTCCTAATGTTCTTGTTGGCGGCCTCCACGGCTCCATTCATTTGGGGACGGTATGCTGTGGAGTTCTTGTGTTTGATTTTGAAGGTCTCGGACATAGCTTTCATTAGGTCACTGTTGAGATCGGCGGCATTTTTGTCAATGATGATGGATTCTGGAACCCCGAATCGGCAAACAATACGGTCTCTAATGAAATTCGCGATGACCCTTGGTTAAAGCTTTGTAAGATGCAGCTTCAACCCATTTCGTGAAGTAGTCTATGGCCATTAGAATGAACTTGTGCCCGTTTGAAGCGGCAGGCTCGATTGGTCCAATGACATCCATTCCCCAGGCGGCAAAAGTCCAAGGTGCACTTGTTTCATTAAGTTCATTTGGAGGCACCCGTATCATATCTGCGTGTATTTGGCACTGATGACATTTCTGGACTTACCTGATGCAGTCTGTTTCTAGAGTCATCTAGAAATATCCTGCTCTGAGTATCTTCTTAGCCAATACGAAATGATTCATATGCGGTCCGCAAGTTCCAGCATGTATCTCTTCAAGAAGTTTCAAAGCTTCCTTGGTGTCAACACACCATAGTAGCCCTAGATCTAGAGTCCTTCTATACATAATTCCTCCACTCTGGAAGAAATGGTTAGACAATCCCTAGCGTGCATTTCTGAGTATGATTTGCATGCTCTGGATATTCTCCTTTCGCCAAATATTCCTTGATATCGTGAAACCATGGATTTCCATCTGTTTCTTCTTCAATGTGAGCAAAATAAGCTGGATAATTATGGATCCTTATCGGAATGGGATCGATAAAATTCTTGTCCGGATGCTGTATCATGGAGGACAAAGTTGCCAATGCATCTACGAACTCATTATGGATTCTCGGGACATGCCTGAACTCTATCTTCGTGAAACTCTTCATCATCTCTTATACATGATATAGATATGGTAATATTTTGGTATTCTTTGTAGCCCATTCTCCTTGTTCCTGGTGTACCAGTAGGTCCGAATCACCGATCACCAACAATTCTTGGATATTCATGTCAACAGCCAAATTGAGCCCTAATATGCAAGCTTCATACTCCGCCATATTATTGGTGCATGGGAATCTATTTTTGGCGGACACCGGGAAATGTTGACCGATTTTCGACACGAAAACGGCTCCGGTACCTACTCCTTTAAAATTTGCAGCTCCATCAAAGAACATTCTCCACCCGTCGTAGGCTTCATCAATATCCTCTCCTACGAATGATACTTCTTCATCAGGAAAATACATTTTTAATGGTTCGTATTCTCCTCCTACAAGATTTTCCGCAAGATGATCTGTTAATGCTTGTCCCTTAACTGCCTTTTGAGTTACATAAATGATATCAAATTCACTCAACAATATCTGCCATTTTTCCAGTTTCCCCGTAGGCATAGGCTTCTAGAAGATGTATTTCAAAGGATCCATCCTTGATATGAGATAGGTGGTATAAGCACAGAATTAGTTCCTTAATTTCTGGGCTATACATGTCAGTGCACAGCAAGTGCGTTCTAGAAGAGAATACCGTGCTTCGTAAGGTGTGAACTTCTTACTCAGATAATATATGGTAGACTAACAGTGGTCCCTCTCTAGTGCGGAGAGGTAGAGTAACAGTGGTCTACCAGGCTCTGGCGGGACTAGGACTGGTGGTGTGGATAAGTATTCTTTGATTTTGTCAAAATCCTTCTGGCAGTCTTCAGTCCAACTGGTGGCGGCATCCTTCTTCAGCATTTTGAAAATTGGCTCACATATCACAGTTGATTATGCTATGAAGAGGCTGATGTAGTTGAGACGTCCCAAGAAACTCATTACGTCTTTCTTGTTCTTTGGCGGTGGTAAATCCTGGATAGCCCTAACCTTTGGTGGGTCTAGCTCAATTCCTCGGTGGCTGACGATGAATCATAACTTTGATTTGCTTGGTGACTTCTTCTTTGATTTTTAGACTCATATCTCGCTTGAGCTTCCTAAGCTTCTGTTTTACCGGTGGACACATCGAATTGGTGAGTAACTTATGAGCCACTATGGATGTGCTCAATCTGGTCATATCATCATATGACCTGGGAAAACGTCTTCATACTCTTTCAGGAAATGAGTGTACTCTTCCTTCTCTGATGGTGACAAATGAATGCTTAAGCGAGTTTCTTTAATTGTTTCGGAATCTCCCAAGTTGACTATTTCAGTTTTGTCCAGGTTGGACTTGGGATTATTCTCAAAATTCTCGACTTCTCTGACAATTTCCTCAGGTATGACATCTTCTTCTTCTATTTATTCCGAGTCACTATCCTTATGTTGCATTGTCTCATTACATGTCACAGTAGTTGGTTCATCAAGGTAAGAAATAGTAATGTTGTAGAGAGAAAGATATAGAAAATAGTAATAAATAATAAAACATTAAGCTATTTAAACAAAAGCGATTTTAATGATTCAAACAATGTTTTCCAAAACGAAATACTGAAAGTGTTTTAAACAAAATGCTCAAGAGGAATTGTTTCAAAATAAATGACAGTAGCAGCAAGGCTACCCCGGGACTCGGCGGGCCCTTGATTGTATAGTTGTCCAGTTCCTGAGAACAAATCCCTTCTCCACTGTCAGGATGACGAGGTCTTCCTCCTCCTCCTCCTCAACTATTACACTGAAATCCATGTCTTCCTCTTCTAGAAATAAATTCCTCAAACCAGCTAGCACTTCGTCCTCTTCGGATTCCCACATCATATCACCTTGATGGAAGGATTGGCTCAAATGCGGTATCAGATGTTCAAGAGGGTAGTAAGGACCGCGCCATGGTGGCAACCAATTATGATATTCATGCCAGGTGTACTGATATCCCAATCCAAAGGTCATGCCATGACGTTTTAGTTGTATTGATCTGGAAATACCTTGGAGATTCTTCCTGAGCCCTTTACCAGGTTCATATCCTGCCCATGCCAGTATGCTCTCCATTTTGCTGCTCCACCACTTGTCTTTTTCAATCACATTAACGCGCTAAATACGATGATAAGTCTCTCCATCCAACTTCCTTCTATTTTCCACGACTGGAACAGTCTGATTGGTATAAGTGGGATTACTCCCATCTCCATGAATGATAACCTCCTGATGGTTCCATTTTAACTTCACAATCTGGTGCAGAGTAGATGCCACAGCCCCAACAGCATGTATCCAGGGTCGTCCCAATAATAAGTTGTATGAGGCGAATATGTCGAGTACTTGGAATTCGATATCAAACCAAGTTGGGCCCATTTGTAAGAAAATATTGGTTTCCCCGATCGTGGCCCTTTGAGATCCGTCGAATGCTTTTACGTTCATAGTTCCTGCCTGTATTTCATGTAATCCTTTGCCTAATCTCTTCAAAGTCGTCAATGGACAGATGTTGAGACTGAAACCTCCATCTTTCAAAAAGTTTCCCCAATGAATTTATCTTCACATTGTACCGTAATATGCAGCGCCCTATTGTGGCTTAATCCTTCCGGCAGTAATTCATCTTTATGGAAAGTGATCTTATGGCTCTCCAGTACTTTTCCTACCATGTTAGCCATTTCCCCACTAGTGATATTGTTGGGCACATAAGCTTCGTTCAATACCTTCATCAAGGCATTCCTATGTGCTTCAGAATTTTGCAATAATGATAGAATGGATATCTAAGCAGGGGTTTTATTCAGATGGTCCACTACAGAGTATTCCCTCGCCTGCACCTTTCTCCAAAGATCATCCGGGTCGGTTTCAATGATAGGCTCTTTGGAAGTGGCTTCTTTACTTGTTCCCACTAGATGCACATGTGTGTAAACTCTGCCAGTATGGGTCATCCCTTGTGCTACACCAATTTCTTCCATTATTTCTTTTCCTTTCCTTTTGGCTTCTGCAACATAGTCCCAGGGTACGGCTTTGGAATTAAAGGATGGTGTGGGTTCTACTGTCACAGTGAAGGGTGTGGTCACTTCTACTTCAAACGGAGCAGGCGCAACTGCAAGTGTTGTTTCTTCCACCTCTAATAGAGTCGGTGCGGCTACTTCAACTTTGACTGGTGGCTTTATCTATACCACAATAGGAGTGAGAGTGACTGTATGTTTCTTAGGATCATCCCCTTCTCGAATGAGCCCAATTGACCCTTCTGAGTCCCATTCTTCATCGGTCTCTATCACATTCACCCCCTCGCCCCTGTGATCTGGGAGGGGATTATTATGGACGTTAGGTGCAACCTCCTTTACTAGTATAACCTTGGTGTCAATTAGCATCTGGATCTTGTCTTTCTGAGTGCGACATTCATCTTTTCCAACTCCTACGAGCTTGTCACAGTATGTCCTCATATGCACCTTTGGGTCACCTGTTCCGTCAAACATCTTGAACTTGGGAGGTTTGTGACCCTCTCGTAGTTCTACGTCCGGCTGAATACACAGATCTTCATAGTTCAAACCCTCAATGCCTTTACCCCCTTCGACGCCTTGGACTCGACTTGTGAGCTTCTTAAGTTCCTCTACTATATTCTTGATTAGCAGGTCCTTCTCGGCGGATTCTTGTGTGTACGGGGTTTGTTGTGAAGGATGAGGTAGAGTTTCTACGTATATGGGGTTGTTTTGCTAGATACCGGGGATTTGGGTGTAGTGGTGATTATTGGTTGAGTTCTGTGGATCGGGGGTAGGTTGTGGCATGTTTTGAGGAGTATGGTAAGTGGTAGTCTGTGGGTATTGGGTTGGATGATCTTGGTGCTGAGGAGGAGTTGGTATTGGTGGAGGATTAGGATTTTGGGGAGATGTGGCGTATTGATGAGGTGCAGGAGGATTTTGCGGATGCTGGTTTGGTGTATTTTGAGGAGGTTCTGGGATTTGGGCGTTCTGTTGGTTGATATCTGGAACGTTTAAGGTGAGGGAGAGATTTTCCAATTTGCGAACCTGCTCAAGTTCCCCTTGTAACTCCACTATTTTCTGCTCCAACCGTAGAACCAAATCATTCTGTGCCGGAGTACTCCGACCATCTGAAGTCTCAACATTTTATGCATGTGTAGCGTTGTCTTTCCTAATACCACTCATGTCGTCCATCTTAGATTCTCCCTTGATTTTAGGATCACTTGGAGGAGGAGGAGGTGGAGGACCTCTGGATCTGGTATGGTATGCTAATGATGCCAGTATGCATGAACCAACCTTAGGGGATGAGAATAATCAAAACAAATAAAAGTAAAACGGTAACAAGTCAGTAGGGAGTTTTTTGAAAGGATATTTGCAATATTTAAACACGTATTGCGGAATTATAAATTCGCGTCCTAATTTGGGGGACCTTATTGTGCCCGAGGTAGGCTTAACGACATATAGATTTGGAGAAAACTCAATATCGATAATTGCATTATTTCATCAATATAATAAATAGACCAAATCTCTATTAAAATGACAATAATTAAAAGGAGTTACTAGCGGCATTTTCCTTATTACAATCAAATTGTAAAACAAGTAAACATCAATTCTAATCTACTCGGTCCCAGAGGGACCTTCTCCAAGCTTGGCCTTCTTAGCCCCATCGATCAAGTTCCCGGGGTTGTCCAGCAGAAGATACGCCCTTGCTAAATGTCCTTCTTCATTTCCCTCTACATCCATGATCCTTTTCCTCATCTTCCCTTCAAACTCCATCAGACCCTGCTCTAAATACTCCAACTTCTCTGTTGATTTCGTAGCGATTCCCCTCCATTCATTGATTGCTTCCATGTCCACTTTGTGCTATTCTAAGTGTCTAGCCTCAGACTCAAAGATCCTTTTGCGTAACCTCCTATACTTTACTTGTGCTTCAGCAGCATCGTCTATGACCATGTTTCCCTGATCAATCCCTGGCTTGACTTCTCCTGCTATGTCATTATCCAACCATGACGAGTAGAAATACACATGACCGGCATGATACCGATCTGGCTCGATGGTATCCTTTTCCACAATGATCTTTAGGTGCCACATGTGTTGTGCCTCACACTTGAATGGAATGGAATCACCCTGGAAATCCGCCTTGTAGTGGACCATCTTGGAAACTTGTGGTATGAATTGTTTCCTCCCAGCCTACCTCATGACTCTGAAAGGAGTATAAGGATAGATACCCATTAACCAATCAGCACTAAGTGAGGAACATCGCTTGACCTGATGATGAACTCGCTAGTAGGGAACCACTCAAACATCCAATGGACCTTATCGTCAGTCAAATTACTAAAGAAATGTACCCAATCCACAACGTTTCCTGGTTGTGCAAACCCGTCTGGAACGAAAGTCATTCTTTTTGGATGGTGAAAAGCTATGTGGTCATTCCATGGTCATCGCGGGAATTCTTGACTGTATTGTCCCCTTTGAAGATTTTCCAACAACCATATTTGTAGTAACATATTACATCCCTCAAAATTCCTAAATCCTTTCTTGCAATGGTCCAAAGCTCGGTATATCTCTGCCACGATCATTGGGACAATAGTGTAAGTATGTCCCTCAATTCCTTCCATTAAGGTCTTGGTAACCATAGCTAAACAAGTGTGGATTCTTTCCCCTTGTATTGCGAATACCAGCATCCCCAGAAAACAGACGATGAACACAAAAACCCGGCGATGAGTCCAACCCAGAGAAGTGATGGAAAACTCACCATGATAGATACGGTAGGACGTGATGTGCCCATAACACTCATAAAAGAAGTCGAAAGGTATATAAGACTTCTTCAGGAAAAGTAAGGTATATAAGACTTCTTCAGGAAAACTAACTCATCATTCTTTCTAAAATCCATCATTTTCAAAAACCCTCGATTGCACCGATGATCGACTAGTTTTACCGCAAATAAGCTTTTCTAAATTTAAAAAGGGTAATGTAGGAAGAGCGCGGACACTCATCAAGCGTCGGTATGGTATTAATTGTGCACGAGTGGAATATGATGTAGATCATGCTTTATGCAAAGATAAAATAAAACGTTGTCAAGTATTTTGCATGATAAAAGCGATAAATGCAATATTTAATAAATGTAAAGACAGAAAAGAAAGAAAAACAGGGAAGAAGTTAGTTTGTATAATATAAAAAATTATAATAAATCAATAAAGGGGTAAGGATTGGGAAAGTCATTATATAACAAAATTTAAAAAGTTGGAGCCAGTGGAATGCATATTATAACCAGATTAAGCAAAGGGTTGCATGTACGTTCATATAAAAGGGGAAATAGGGAAGGGGGTGTGCATGTAGCAATAAAAGGGAGAATGGGAGCGGGATGTTCAAGTATCAGCAAAATAATAAAGACACGCTTATCGAGAGAGACTAATTCGTATAGACCAAGTTCGCAATGATAAGAGCCTAAAGATATCCCCAGCAGAGTAGCCATGCTGTCGCGCCCCTTTTTCTCGCGAATTCGGGTTTCGACATGTGACAACTCGTTTAAGAAAGGGTATTAAAAGAGAGAGCCGTCACCTAACGGATTAAGGTGCGTTAGGGCACCTTTTTTGAAAATAACTCTAGATTAACCAGTTGCGTCACCAAAGATTGGGTAAGGGCCCAAATTACCTTGAGAAGAAGGTGTTAAGCACTCCTTGAGGTCCACAACGGTGGGAACCGGCCGAACTCGAATTATATGAATTATTCTAAGAAAAGGGAAGCAATTTGGGCAAATAAAACGATTGCTAAGTTATTTTTCCTAAAGGATCACCGTGCAACATAAATAATACTTCGTAACCCCCTCGAGATGGGGTGTTACTCATATTATTCAGCAGGTACAGACTATCATCTCCTGCTACCCGATTACTATCTTTAAGTTGTTTACCTAAATCGCACTGACCAATTCTAACTCGTACTTTATCCGTTCACTACCCCTCCCATGCCTATGGTCCAGGAGGCATTGGACCTCTATTTCAGGGTGGTTCTAGACTTTAACTTAGGTTGCTCAAAAGGGAAAAAACTAGGCGACATGCAAAACATTTAGGACTTTCACACATAAGCAAATAAGGGCTCAAATTAGACTCCACATTTAGACAACAAATGCACGCCAAACTGACTATCATTGATAGATTTTAATGAATTAAGGCTGCAGGGTCCTATAGGCAGGATCTCTATGCGATACTGAATTAATGGGCAGACAGTTATACACAAAAACCATTCCTTAATACGATTTCCAAAACCTACATAATTTTGCCTATTGATTTTAAGCAAAAGGGGATTGATGTTCTATACGTCAATACCACACAAGAGGGGGGGTGATTTGTGTGGTGTCCAATTTTCGAGTGCAGTCTCTATAGAAAAACCTGGTTCTTCTTGGTGTTCCAACTTCTACAGTTTGCGAAAAAGTAATTGCAGAATTTAAAGAACACATCAATTTTTACGTGGAAAACACCTGACTCAAAGGTGAAAAAACCACGACCTACTTCCCAGTAGAATTTTCCCAAACTCTTCACTATATCAACGAGCCAAACAACATTTACAAAATAAACTCTTTTGTAAACCTAAGGACTAACACTAATCCCTTTGTAACAAACTAGCCTCTAGCTATTTGCAACAAACTTCAAGTTAACTCTAACTTGAACAGTGTGTACCTATTACAGATGCTTCTAGATAAAGCTGAAAGATACAATATGTAATCACCTACTATGAATGAACTAGACTAAAAGACAACAGATGGAACTGGTTCTTCTAGCTAGTTCAAGTAGTTTTTGTCTCGCACAAGGATTCTGCTTGCCAAATTGCTTTGGTAATTTTGCTTTCAGTTCTTGTTTCACTTCTGTGTTTGTGCGTCTTTTCTTCAGCAGGAATGCTTCAACATTTAATAGAGTTAGTAGTTGAGACGTTGTTGTTCAGTTCTAATACAACTCTTCCTTGGTGGAATAGTTTGAGTTTATCTCGACTTCCTTGATCTCGATTATGTCCTACATGAAATCGAACTCCATCTTCTTATCAATTTGTAACCTTTTCGCTTAGGAGATAACCTCTTAGCTCTAGATAACCTCTTGGTTCACAGATAATGTTTATCTCATGTGCATGGACGCTTCTCGTGCTAATGGGTCTGTTTGACTATGTTTGCCCTAATGGACCTAGTTCAACTGGGTTGGCATTTGTCAGTCTTCAAAACCATGCAATGACTTGATTCAACAAATTCCCCCTTTTTGATGATGACAAACTCTGTGCTTAACCCTGTACATACTTCAATTCAACATAGACACTTTTTATAGATTTAAGCATTCATCATAGAGAGACCAGGTTCATTAGGTTATAAATATCACAAAAAGCATTAAAATTTTGAAAGAACATATCTTCCCCCTTTTGGCATCATCAAAAAGTTGCAAAATGATAAACTTACCAGAAGTATTAACAATTACTCATGGCCATTAAGGCAACTGCAGATGCAAATCATGAATTAATCATCAAAGGAAACCAATCAAATGTAAGCTATTTAAGAAACTGAGACAAAATCAATAACCAAACAGCAAAATTCATTGATTAGACAACAGATCAGGCACCATACACAAAAATAATTAAGAACACTCGCAACCATGAGCAACACAGAAAACAAAAAGCAGAACAATCCAAAACTGGGTCATAGAGGGGGTTTTTGGAGGCACTGGACTCCTAAGGCTAGGAAGGGGTAGAGGAGGTTGTGGTATTGGATTGAAGAAGAGAGGGCATTTGATGAAGAACACCCTCATTCTTCTCCTTTTCTTTGGCTAATTCATCTTTGAGAGCATCCCGCTCAGCTTCAACCTCAATAAGGCGAGATTTCAAACGAAGGATCTCCGCATCCTTGATCTCACCGTCCTGCACAAGCGTCCTGACCTTGGTATTAACAGGTAGTTTCCTAGATGAACCGGGTTCATCCTCAGGAATATTAACAGTGTAGTCACAGGTCAGCAGCTTATTCTTCCAAAAGTAGTCCTTAGCAGTAGCCATTTCAGCATTCTTCACTGGAACCTTTAAGTGAGCAAGCACAGCAGTCAGGATAAACCCATAAGGTATAGCATGTGCCTTGGCTCCATTCACAACCTTGTCCAAGAGCTGGATGATGAAGGCAATCCAATTAATCTGTTTACCCCTGTACAAGCACTCCAAGAGTGTGAGATCCATATAGCTGGAAATGTGCCTTCGCTCTTGCCTAGGCAGCAGAAATTTTATCACAAACTCGAAGAACAGTTTGTGCTGAGGCCTCATCTCACTCTTAAACACTGCCCTGGGCTCCAGATCTTGCTCATTCTCACAGAAGGACCTTGTGATTTGAAGAGGTAAGGTCAAATCATCCAGATTAGGCCACATTTATCTTGTGTAATCATCATAACCCTCAGAAGGGATATGCAGTATCTTCCCCAACTCATTTGCATCAAACGAATCTCAACCTCTTGAACCTTAGAGGATACTCTTCCATCTTTGACAACTGCGTTGGCCATAAATTCAACCAACTCATTCCTAGCCAGCCTTCCCTCAAGGTGAAGAACCATGTCCTTCCACCCTTGCACATCCAAGGTATCCAACAGGAAAATCATCCCTGACTCCTCAAGGTCTCTAAACAGCTTCCCCTTCAAGATAGTACGCTTACCAAACATTGTGAGTTTGTCAGTCTCCTCACCAGACACTTCCTCTTCTTCTCCACTCCATTCCTCATCATTAACAATCTTTACTTTCTTTGACGCAGATTTGGTCCTCTTTGCAACTGTTGAGGGTGTGGAAGACACAGATGCTGACTTCTTGGAAGAAGCCTTAGCTTTCTTGGGTTTTGATGTCTCAACCTCAACTGGTGATGGTTGCTCCTTCTGATGGACAAGGTTCATCTCATCGTCATCAACATGAACTTCCTCAACAGGCTCTCCAACTTTTGCCTTTCCCTTGGCAGACTTCTTCTTCTTGCTCTTTCTCAGAGCTTTTTCTAATTCTTCTTCTTCTTGCCTAACTGTGCTTCTAGTACACGACTCTTTGGGGAAGGAGCATCAGCAGATGATGAAGCTTTCCTCTTCTTGGTTGGAACCAGGGTATTATCTTTCTTGGATTTTGGAGTTCTCTTCTTTTTGGGATTGTAGGAGTCACCCAACTTTTTCATCAACTTAGCCAACGTTTCCTCAATAGATGAACCAGGTTCATCTACTGCTTTGTAGACTTTCCAGACCTGCTGCTGCTTCCCCAGAATTGCTTCCCCTGAAACTTTAACTCCTTCCTCAACAATCACAGGAGCAGGGCCACCAATAGCTAGAGTGGCACCTTCCTTCCCAGATCCCCTTTCTAAACTGTCTTCTCCCTCTCTCTCAATGTTTATGTTTTTCCCAATTTTTCTTCGCCTATCCGGTAACTCTACATCCACTATCGACCCAATAAAGATAAACCTATTTTTAGCCATTTCAGTTGCAGACCCAACTTCAAGATTTCCCTTTTCAGTGTTAGATGAACCCGATGCTTCATCCTCATTTGCAGATTTGAAAGACTCACTGGAAGATTTAGAGTCTTGGACCTTGCTGGCTTGAAGTATCTCATTCAATTTTCTGGCATGAGAACCAGAGGCAACTCTTTTCCTGGCTAACATCTTTACTCTACGTTTTTTGGGGGTTGGAGTGGGGCTAGGTGTAACGGCTGGGACTGATTTAGGTGAAGGAGTGGGTTCAAGGATAGATTCAGGAACTGGAGGATTTTGGGGGGTAGAAGACCTGGTTGGAGAATGTGAGTTGTGTATCGATGGAGAATTTGAACCAGTGTCGTCAAGACTGACCTCGTAATTAGGGGTGGTTGATGAAGATGAAGCAGGGGGTGGTGTATAATACATTGTTATGAAGATTTGGAGAGAGAAGAATGTTGATCGCTTTGGTATGAGAGGAATGATGAACTTGGTTCGACGGTTATGCTTTTGAAGAGGGGAGGTAATGATGGCCTTTTAAATATGTGGTTATTAATTATACAACGGGCATAATTCTTGGTCAAGTGGGAGTCTAATCACTGCAGGAGTGTCAGTGATTAGACGGTTATAACTCCCTAAATCTAGGCTAATTAAGGTTCAATGGGACTCTTTGAAGCTGGTTCATTTTGGGATAAGTACTGAGAATTTGAAATGAACCAAATAGATAGAGTCCTGCTCATGTGTGACTATAATTATTTCAATAAGTGTATGGTGATGAGCACGTACCTTGTCAGTCAGATGAACCAGCAGCAATGAACCAGGTTCATCGTGTTATAGTCTTTAATTTACCTCAATTTACAAAGATAGAAAAACATCATTAGTAGCCAGGGAATTATATTAATACATGGCAAAAGAGTATGGCAGTAAAATCATGATACTGAGCAATGATTAGTCTGGTTAGCTACCTATTTTAGTGTTTCTAGCCAAAAAAAAATCATTTTTGTTTTTCAATTAGGTGATCTTAATCATCCCTAATTCTAGCATGTTTCTCTCAAAATGCTCCCTACTTAGTGCCTTAGTGAAGATATCAGCAATTTGTTTTTCAGTAGCACAGAATTCGATTGAGATCATTCCTTTTTCATAGTTATCTCTTAGGAAGTGGTGTCGTACATCTATGTGCTTGGTTCTCTTATGATGAACCGGGATCTTCGTCATGCTAATTGCACTAGTGTTGTCACAGAAAATAGGAATGCATCCAACCTCTATACCAAAATCCATGAGTTGTTGTTTGATCCATAGCAACTGAGTACATCATGAGGCTGCAGCCACATATTCAGCCTCAGCAGTAAACAAGGGTACTGAGTTTTGTTTCTTGGTGGCCCAAGACACAAGACAAGAGCCCAAAAAGTAAGCCATACCTTAGGTACTTTTCTTGTCAACCAGGAAACCTGCATAATCTGCATCAGCATATCCTACAAGGTCAAAATTACTACCTTTAGGATACCAAAGACATAAATCAGTAGTGTCCTTCAGATATCTCAGAATTCTCTTCACTGCAGTTAGATGGGACTCCTTTGGATTTGCCTGAAACCTAGCACACAGTCCTACACTGAACACAATATCAGATCTGCTGGTAGTGAGATATAATAAAGACATAATCATCCCTCTGTATAGCTCATCAACGGATGAACCAGGTTCATCTACATCTAATTTTGTAGTTGTGGCTATGGGGGTGTCAATTTCTTTTGAGTCTTCCATTTTAAATCTTTTGAGTAATTCTTTCACATATTTCTGTTGATGGATCATTGTTCCATTTGAGTTTTTCTTGATTTGCAAGCCTAAAAAGAAGTTTAGCTCACCCATCATACTCATCTCAAACTCACTCCCCATAAGTTTAGCAAATTCCTTACTCAATTTGTCAGAGGTTGCCCCAAATATGATATCATCCACATATATTTGCACAACCAGGAGATCCTTACCTTTTTCTTTTAAGAACAAGGTACTGTTAATTTTACATTGTTTGTATCCATGTTCTAGCAGGAATTTTGATAGCCGCTCATACCATGTTCTTGGTGCTTGTTTGAGTCCATACAAAGCCTTGTCAAGTTTGTATACACGGTCAGGTGTCTCCTTGCTTTCAAAACCTGGAGGCTGTTTGACAAATACTTCTTCCTTTAGATAGCCATTGAGGAAAGCACTCTTTACATCCATCTGATGGAGAGTGAATTCCATGTGTACAGCAAATGCTATAAGAAGTCTGATTGCCTCCAGTATTGACACAGGAGCAAAGGTATCATCATAGTCAATTCCCTCTTCTTGACTATATCCTTGGACATTCAGTCTGGCCTTGTTTCTTGTAACAGTTCCATCTTCATCGAGTTTGTTCCTGAAGACCCACTTTGTGCCAATCACTGATCTGTCTAGTGGTCTGGGTACCAAGTGCCATACTTGACTTCTTTCAAATTGATTCAGCTCTTCTTGCATGGCATTTACCCAGTCAGCATCCTGTAAAGCTTCAGCAATGTTCTTTGGTTCGATTAAGGATAGAAAGGCATCAAACGCACACAGATTTTTCAAGGATGATCTTGTTTTGATTCCGGATTCAAATTTGTTATGATATTCTCAAGAGGATGAGAGTTTTGATATCTGTGTGGTTTGAGCACCAATTGTTGTGGAGCAGGATCTGGGCCAAGGTCCAGAGTGATTTGTTGTTGAGTTCCCCCTGTCATGTTGCTTGGGGTAGTTGGACCTGGTCCATCATCTGTTCCATCTTCCATAATTGCTTCAATTTGTTCACTGCTTCTGACCAGTCCAAGCTCCTCATCTTCTGGTTCCTGTCTCTCAGAAAGAGTGTTAGTTTCATCAAAAACAACATGCACACTCTCCTCTACACACATAGTTCTTTTGTTATATACTTTATAAGCTTTGATATGTGATAACTATCCCAAGAATACTCCCTCATCACTTCTGAGATCAAATTTACCTAGGGAATCCTTGCCATTGTTGTACACAAAGCACTTGCATCCAAAAGCCCTAAGCTGGGATATGTTGGGCTTTCTCCCTTTAAGTAATTCATAAGGAGTTTTCTCTACCAGTGGTCTGGTCATGCATCTATTTGTTATGTAGCATGCAGTGTTTATTGCTTCTGCCCAAAAGTTATGGGGTAGTTTCCTAGAAAGAAGCATGGTTCTAGCCATATCTTCAAGAGTTCTGTTCTTTCTTTCAACAACCCCATTTTGCTATGGGGTTCTAGGGGCATAAAAGTTGTGATTTATACCATATTCATCACAGAATTCAGCAAACTTTGCATTCTCAAATTCAGTACCATGATCAGATCTTATTGATGCTAGTTGATTTCCTAACTGTTTTTGAGTTTTTCTAACAAATGAAGTGAACATATCAAATGCTTCATCTTTAGATGTCAGAAATAAGGTCCAAGTGAACCTTGAGTAATCATCAACTAGCACCAGTACATATTTCTTACCATCTCTGCTCAGAGTTCTCATAGGACCACATAAGTCCATATGAACCAGTTCCAACGTCCTGGTGGTACTGACGTGCTTTTGAAAGAGGATCTTTCCTGCTTCCCCCTTGCACATGCCTGACAAACTTTGTCTTCCTTGAACTTAATGTTAGGAAGCCCTACCACTAAGTCCTTAGAGACTAATTTGTTAAGCTGATTTAGACTTGCGTGACCAAGTCTTTTGTGCCAAAGGAGGGGATCACTGTCCAACACACTTAAGCAAGTGAGTTCATTTTCTGATAGTGTGGACAAGTCTATGACATAGATGTTATTCATTCTTTTTCCCTGCAAAACAATCTTGTCAGTAAGCAGGCTAATCACAAAACATTTTGTGGAAGTGAAAGCAACTAGGTTATCTCTGTCACACAATTGTGACACACTGATCAGGCTATATTTCAAGCCATCTATCAAGTACACATTTTCAATGGAACGTGTGTCATCCTTACCTACCTTACCAGCCCCGATAATTTCACCTTTCTTTCCATTTCCAAAGGAGACATTTCCTCCTTTGAGGTTTTCAAGTGAAAGGAATTGTTACTTGTTCCCTGTCATGTGTTTTGAGCAGCCACTATCCAAGTACCAAATTTGGATGCTTCCTCTCACTTGAACCTACAAAAGAAAATCAGGGGTTAGTCTTAAGAACACAAACTAGTTTGGGTCCTTTTCTATGAGAGAAAGGATGAATTAAGCTTTTTCTGGCCCAATTTGGTAACCAATTTTTTATTTTAACAAAGCTCTCATTTCTTCGACTGGCCTGCTCTTTTGCAGTACACTCAATTTTGTAATGACCAGTCTTACCACAGTGGGTGCAAATTTCATTCTCAGGGAGAGTGAGATACTTGCTTTTGGGATCCCACTTGGGAAATTGACTCCCAAAGCCAATTCCTCTCTGGTTCCTACTATGATTTTCTTGAAGCCATATCAAGGCATCAGAGGATTTATTCCATTTACAAGTTCGATTAATTCATGTTTGACTTTACCAAGTTCTTCTTTAAGTGTCCTTATCTGTTCATCCTTAGTATACATCTTATATTTTGGTTTTCCCACATTTTCTTCTAACATGATATAAGAATGATCAACAATCTTTTTAATAGTTCCTAGCTTTAATTTTAAATTTTCAGATTTTAGCTCTAGAATCTTAGTTTCGACTGGATGAACCTGGTTCATCAAGACAATGTTTTTTTTCAGATTCACTTACTCTGATTTCCAGGTTCATGAATTTTGCTTTTAGCATTGCACACTCTTTAGAGAGTTGCTATTTCTCCTTGGTTGTTTCTTCGGAATCATCCATAAAATCAAGTAGCAACTCAGAAAGTTTTTCTTTACATAGGAACTTTATTTTGTTTTTGAGATGGGATATACTTACCTCTGGTTCTTCATATGATTCCCCATCAGATTCGCCAAAATGCCATGAGCGCATGTTCTTTATTCTCACCATCTTCTGATTCTTCATTTGAGCTTTCCCTCCAAGCAGCAACCATAGCTTTTGTTTTGGTTTTCTTGGGTTGGACCAGTTCCTTCTTCCTGTTCCTTCTTTCAAACCTCTCATTTTTCCATTCCACTTCCCACTGAGGACAATTCTTGATATGTTGATCACTCTTTCCACACTTGTATCATCTCTCGTTGGCTGGCCTTTCTGGAGCTTTTACTTTGTTGTAGTTTCCACCTCTAGATATGCCCTTCTTCGTTATGAGTAAGTTTCTGAATTCTTTGGTAATCATGGCCATCTCATCTTCCTCCAGATCTGCTCCCTCAGTAATTCTCAGTGCTAGACTCATTTCCTTCCTTGGAGCATCCATTTTCATTGTTTGCCTTCTAAGTTCATAGGCAGTAAGGTTTCCAATTAGCTCATCCAATCTGAGGGTTGCCATATTTTCGGGTTCCTGGATAGCAGTGATTTTACTTTCCCAGGAAATTGGTAAGACCCTTGTCAGGATATTTTCACTTGAGGTGTTCCTTCGTGAGCTACTTGTAAGGTATCCCAGATTTCTTTGGCAGTGGTGCATCTTTGAATCCTACTATACTCGTCTGGACCTAGTCCACAAACTAGCCACTTTTTGGCCTTAGCATTTTTCTCCCATTTCTTCAGATCCTCAACAGTGCAGTCAGCTCTAGTTTTTGGTACATCTTCTCCTTCAGCAGTCTTCTTCATGGTGGCTAGAGGACCATCAATGACTATGTCCCAAAGTTCATAGTCTTATCCAATCAAGTGATCCTTCATCTTGTTCTTCCACCAGGAGTAATATTGGCCATTAAAGAGTAGTGGCCTTGCAGTTGATTGACCCTCCCAGTTTCCAGGTGGTGCACTCATTTTGATCTTTTCCAAGGTGTTAGCCTTTTCAAGGATAACCCGATCTGATACCAATTGATGTTATATACGTCAATACCACACAAGAAGGGGGGTGATTTGTGTGGTGTCCAATTTTCGAGTGCAGTCTCTATAGAAGAACCTGGTTCTTCTTGGTGTTCCAACTTCTACAGTTTGCGGAAAAGTAATTGCAGAATTCAAAGAACACAACAATTTTTACGTGGAAAACACCTGGCTCAAAGGTGAAAAAACCGCGACCGACTTCCCAGTAGGATTTTTTCAAACTCTTCACTATATCAACGATCCAAACAGAATTTACAAAATAAACTCTTTTGTAAACCTAAGGACTAACTCTAATCCCTTTGTAGCAAACTAGCCTCTAGCTATTTGCGACAAACTTCAAGTTAATTCTAACTTGAACAGTTTGCACCTATTACAAATGCTTCTAGATAAAGCTAAAAGATACAATATGTAATCACCTACTACGAATGAACTAGACTAAATGATAACATATCGAACTGGTTCTTCTAGCTGGTTCAAGTAGCTTTTGTGTCGCACAAGGATTCTTCTTGCCAAATTGCTTTGGTAATTTTTCTTTCAATTCTTATTTCACTTCTGTGTTTGTGCGTCTTTTCTTCAGCAGGAATGCTTCAACATTTAATAGAGTCAGTAGTTGAGACGCTGTTGTTCAGTTCTAATACAACTCCTCCTTGGTGGAAGAGTTTTAATTTATCTCAACTTCCTTGATCTCGATTCTGTCCTACCTGAAATCGAACTCCATCTTCTTATCAATTTGTAACATTTTTGCTTAGGAGATAACCTCTTAGTTCTAGATAACCTCTTAGTTCACAGATAATGTTTATCTCCTGTGCATGAACGCTTCTCGTGCCAATTGGTCTGTTTGACTATGTTTGCCCTGATGGACCTGGTTCAACTGGGTTGGCATTCGTCAATCATAAAAACCATGCAGTGACTTGATTCAATAGGGATTAAACATATAGGCATGATGTCTAGGTGTTTTACGCAATAATAAATAGTGGTAATCATAGAAGCATATTCAGAATCACTTGTTGATCCTATGGGCATGTTTTCTAATGAGGACAATAATATAGGGTTTGAAAACTCCTCAACAAATGAGCAAGATGATAATTAAACAGATTCAGACCTATAGGTGCTTTCTGCAGTTAATCCGATTTTAGATCCTATAGACATGATTTCTATAATTTGTGAATGAGGCAGCATGTAAACAGAATATTGCATGCATATTGAATATATAATTTCCTATATACATGGTTACTAACAAGCAGAAATAGAACACAATTGAACCAAGTATTGAACCTATAGGCAAGATTGCTAACATAGAATGACTGAACATAATAGGATACCTATAGGCATGATTTCTAACACACGACATACAATAACACATTATTGAACCTATAGGCATGATTTCTACCCCATTCAATATAAGTATAATATAAAAATCCCTTTCCCAATTTCACTAATATCCCAAAATGTTATTATAATAATTATTACAAACCCAGAATGAATATAGCATATCACAGAGTAGAATAGCTATAGGGAGCCTACAGTAGACCCAAAATACACCTAGACAGGCCAGGTCTTCATTTTCACAATTACAACAATTCCAAAGTTATGTACTCATAGACACAAAGCAGCCAATAGTTGAGTGATTCACCCCACGACAAGGTTGAGCATATAGAACCAAGTCCCTAGTCTGTCATAGTTCCCAAGGGCTTCAAGAACCCAGGGCAGTGCTCACACAAGGGTGGTTAATAAAGATAGTTCAGAGGAAGGATTAGTAGACCCAATCCTAGTGTGTCAGAGTTCACAAGGGTCTCAAATGAACCCTGAACAGTGCTTACATTAGGGAGGCCAAAGGACAGAACCTAGGCAGCATTGGCCAAGAGTGAGATTCAAACGAGTTTAAGTGACAAGGAAAGAAAGGACGAAAACTGGTAAAACAAGAGTTTGGGGGTTCAGACATGATCAAATTGACTCAACAAGCAGACACTTAAATACATCATAGAACTTGAAAAGAACTAGTTTAATGAAACTTATAAAAAGAACTAGTTTAATGAAACTTATAAACAGGTTTCATACTCAGCACAGTAGCAGTCACATGCTAAAAAAGTTGACAAAGAACATATTTGCAAGTTTGGCAAAGTTATAGGTGCAGAATGAGTTAAAGCATCTTCGAAGTAGGCTAAGTACATAACCTAGTGTTATTATTAAGAAAACCAGAACAACATCATTGAAAGGGAGGGGTATCATATTAGCAAAGGGGTGAACTTACAGTCATAAGTTAAGACACATATACTCAGTAAAATCATGTCAAATAGTAGGTAACATTGTCATAGTGGTCTAACTAGAGATGATCCAATTTGTGTCAAAGGTTAAAGCAGCAACATCATGAGATAACTATTCCAAATTACAAAGAAACATTAGAAGGTTGTGGGAGTCGAGTGATCATGTTGACATAATAGCAGAGAGGCAGATCACAACTAGAAGTAAGAGTCACAGGTGTGAGGCATTCACTACAGGAATTCAGGGTAAGGAGATAAACATGTTCATAGGCATTCAAGGGTTGATGCATTAACTGGATAGACCTTAAATAAGTTCAAATAACCTCAAAACATGTAACATTGGAAGCAATTAAGTGTTAAAAGGACTAATACATATAGATTTGATAGAGCTATGCTTAAACACCCTTCCAAAGCATATTGAATAATAAATTCAGTAGTAATCACCTATACAAATCAGGGACATGTAAGGATGAAAGTGCAGAAGTTAAGTGACTCACCAGTGAGAAGAAATGCACAAAGTATGGAAGTCCACTGTATATAGCAAGATTTCAGAGCTAACTGGCCTTGGCTTCCAGCCAGCCAAAGTTAGTGTATAGAATGCAAAATCAGAATAACCTTAGGTCTAGTAAGTCTATAGTGAGTTCAGAGAGTAGTCGAAGGTCCTCTTAAAGGGAATGGGGGGAAGAATATATATATAGTGATAGAAATCAGCACATAAATATAGAAACAAATCAGTCATATGCAAGAAAAATATTTCATAATCAGTTATAGGTAATTTAGGGCACAAATTAAGGGATTCAGCAGTTAAGGAAGTACCCAAAAATTATTCAGAACATTTAAGGCAGAAACGCATAATACCAGGAATATAAAATCGTTCACAAAATTATTCAGAATATTCGGGAAAGTATTAAAGGAAACACAAATAATACCAAAACAAAAACTATTCAGAATATTTAAACAAATATTAAAGTAAAAATTAGGGAAAACATAAGGAAAGAAAGTAATCGAACACAGAAAGGAAAGCTTCACCAGAATCGGTAAGAAAAGGAGAAAGTTTCAAACCCTAGTTTTAGGAGAAGTGTGAAATCAGTGGAAAATAAAGTAAAAAGCGCACAAAATAAAATAGAAGTGGAGTAACATCAAAATCAGAAGAATCAGACCTATTTTGGTCCGGTTGGAAAGGTTTGAAAACCCTAATTTGGGGTAGGTAAGAATCATCAACAGATATGGAAAATGTCGTTACTCACAAAGAATCAATGATGAACATAGACGGAATAACCACATGAATCATAGGTATGAATCGATTAGGTTCAATTTTGGCAAGATTTGCTTGCCATGTTAGGCAAGCAACCAAGTAAGATCATACACAAGCGGCCGTTGGTGAGGAGAGGTAAATAAGGTAAGGGAATCCATGGTGGATTCCGTTTTGGGGCCGGATTTGGGGGGGTTTGACAGGAACGGCGGCTAGGGTTCATGAGAGATGAGAGACGAGGGGGTTCCAGGGCGGCGGGGTGGTATAGAATGATTAGGGTTAGGGGTTTAGGTATAGTTAAAGGGGCGGGTGTAACGTGGACCATTGATCTTAGAGATAAACGGTCACGATTTAAAGGGGTCCTGGGTCGGGTGTTTAAATGGGTATGGGGATCTGATAATGGGTCTTGGGCCAAGGGTATTGGGCTGGTGTAAGGGTGTTGGGTTAAATCCGAAAATAAGAGATTTTAGGGCTAAATTTTAAATACCCACTATTTAACAAATAAATAATTTATAAGAAATATTTAATAAATAAACAAAAATATCATTTGTGTATGAAAATGATTAAAAATAATTACTTAACATTATAAAAATATAAGTTATTTTCTGTGTAAATAATGTAATTATATATGCTTATGGGCTATTAATGCAAAATGTGCAATTTGTCCCTAAAAAATGCAAATATAGTTATGATAAATGCACTGAAAATATTTAAAACCTCATATTGGTATAAATAATAAGTTTATATGATATAATCATCATAAAAATAGTTTGTAGGGTAATTATTGGATATTTATATAATAAAAATGCAGAAATAAATGATGATGCATATGCACTATTTTGGAAAATTATGGAAAATACTTATACATGCTTGTAAATCAAATGATGATGCATATCACTATTTTGAAAGTGTATATATATATCTGAAAAATATGAGGGAAAAATTGTGTATCAATAACCAGTAGGGAGTTGCATTTAGCTTCGACAACTTCCGCTCCCAAGCTTTTAGCTAGCTCGAGACCTGCAATCATAGCCTCATACTCGGCCTCATTATTAGTCAATTTGGCAGTTTTGATGGATTGTCTAACAATATTGCCCGTAGGCGCTTCAAAACAATACCAAGCCTAGACCTTTTCACATTCGAGGCATCGTTCGTGAAGAGGGTCCATACCACCGATGATGTACCCGATTTGAGTAAGAGTTCCTTTTACACTTCGAATACGAGGGTTGGCATAAAATCGGCCGCGAAGTCTACTAAAATTTGAGACTTGATGGTCGTTCGAGGTTGATATTCGATATCGTACCCGCTAAGTTTGACGGCCCATTTGGCCAATCGGCCCGATAACTCGGGCTTGTGCAAAACATTTCGGAGTGGATAAGTGGTGATCACACATATGGTATGACACTGAAAATATGGCCTTAACTTTCTAGATGCGCCTATTAATGCAAGTGCAATTTGTCTAAGTGTGGATACCTAGTTTCAGCATCTCCTAAGGTTCAACTTACATAATAAACAGGAAATTGTGTACCTTGCTCTTCTCGAACTAGTACACCACTTACCGCTATCTCGGATACTGAGTGTGGAGTAGAGATCGGCTCGATAAGTATCATTTCAATTCCTCCAATGCTTGTTGACATTCCGGGGTCCATGCAAAATCATTTTTTTCTTTTTGAGTATGGAAAAGAACCTCTGGCTTCGATTTGATGACCTCGAAATGAATCGGCCTAAGGTAGTTATTCGTCCGGTTAGCCTTTGTACGTCTTTCACACTGTCTACGATGATGATATCCTCGATGGATTTAATCTTATCGGGGCTGATTTCGATTCCCCGATTTGATACCATGAAGCCGAGAATTTTCCCGAGTGACCCCGAAAGCACATTTTTCGGGGTTAAGTTTCATTTTGTACTTCCTCAAGATTTCGAATGTCTCTTGCAAATGAGTCAAATGGTCCTCTGCGCACAGGAACTTAACTAACATATCATCAATGTAAACTTCTGTTGATTTACCTATCTGTTCTTCGAACATTTTGTTAACTAGGCGTTGGTATGTAGCTCCCGCATTTTTTAGCCCGAAGGGAATTATATTGTGACAATAAGTTCCATACTTAGTGATAAAGGAAGTATTTTCTTGGTCTTCTGGGTCCATTTGGATTTGATTGTACCCAGAATAGGCGTCGAGAAAGGTAGGATCTCGTAGACGGCCGTGGCATCGATCATGCGATCGATGTTAGGCAGTGGAAGGAGTTATTTGGACATGCTTTATTCAAGTCTTTGTAGTCTACATACGTTCTAAGTTTGTTCATCTTTTTTGGGGACTACGACTACATTAGTTAACCATTCGGGATATTTTACCTCCTGAATGGACCCTATATTGAGAAGTTTGGTTACCTCATCATTTATGAATGCGTGCTTTACCTCGGTTTGGGGCCTACTCTTTTGCTTTATTGCTCTAAACTTGGGATCCAGGCTTAGCCGATGAGTTGTTGTCTCCGGTGGGATTCCTGTCATGTCTAAATGGGACCATGCAAAGCAGTCCTGTTATCAATAAGAAATTGAATGAGTTTTTTCCTGAGTTCGGGGGTCAACCCCATTCCCAAGTATACCTTTCGTTCCGGTACATACTCGATCAGTATCACCTGTTCCAGCTCCTCGACTGTTGACTTGGTTGAATCTGATTCTTCAGGAACAACGAAGGTTCGAGGAGGGAGAAAATCCTCTTCTTCTTCTTCGATTATCTGTTTCTCTGATTTCGTCGAGGCTGGGGGCGGTGATTTCTATTTGGTTGTCTGCTTATCTTTGGTGCTCGATTTCTCCGAGGTCGAGGGTGTTGATATCGACGTCACCTCGTCAACTGCAAACATTTCCTTTGCAGCATGTTGTTCCCTGTACACTGTTTTCACACCATCCATTGTTGGGAATTTTATCATTTGGTGAAGGGTCGACGGCACTGCCCTCATGTTGTGGATCCAGGGCCTTCCGAGCAGTGCATTGTATCTCATGTCACCTTCGATAACATGGAATTTCGTATCTTGGATAGTTCAATCCACATTTACTGGTAGGATTATCTCCCCCTTCGTTGTTTCACTAGCCATGTTGAAGACATTTAGGACTCGAGATGCAGGTACAATTTGGTCTAGCAAGCCGAGCTGCTCTACGACCCTCAATCTGATTATGTTTGATGAGCTACCTGGATCCACTAGAACACGTTTAACTTGGATTTTGTTTAACAAAATATAAAAATTACCAGGGCGTCGTTGTGCGGCTGAGAGATGTCTTCTGCTTATTATTCATTGAACGTTAGAGTGCTTTCGGGCACATAGTCTCGAGTCCGTTTTTCTCTGGTGATCGACACCTTGGTGCGTTTGAATATAGGCCCTTGTGGGATGTCGACCCCGCCGACGATCATGTGAATAACATGATGAGGTTCTTCTTGCTCATTCTTTCTGTTGGCATCTCTCTCCCTGAAGTGATTTTTTGCTTGATCACTGAGGAATTCTTGAAGGTGGACATCGTTGAATAATCGAGCTACTTCCTCCCTTAGCTGTCTGCAGTCTTAGGTCCGATGGCCATGCGTGCCATGATATTTACACATTAAATTCAGGTTCCTTTGAGAAGGATCGGTCTATATAGGTCTGGGCCACCTAGTGTTTTTGATCCTTCTGATAGCTGATACAATCCCTGATGCATCGATACTGAAATTGTACTCCGATAGCTGAGGTGCTTCTGTGGGATCTGCTTTATTTTCGAAGCTAGTTTTACTCATAAGTCCCCGAGAGTTCTTCCCTCGGTCACCCCTTCGATCATTCCGGGTGGAGCTGCGTCCCGGAAGGTTATTCATTCGATCTGAAACATATGGCTGATACCGATCTTTATTCGACCTTGATTCTCTATCAACATCTCTTTGATTTTTACCTGTCGACCGGTTTGGATGTACTGAACCATAGGGGGATCCCAATTGGTCGTCTGCGACCCTGATCTTCGACTTATATCGGTTGTGAACATCTGCCCAAGTCACAACCGGGTACTCGATCAAGTTCCACTTCAAGTGGCGCGATGCGACCGAACTCGGCTCGTTCAATCCTTGTGTGAAGGCTTGAATAGCTCAATCATCAGTGACTGGTGGTAGTTCCATGCATTCCATTTGGAATCGAGGTACGAACTCCTTTAGCATCTTGTTATCCCTCTGCTTCACTTTGAAGAGATCTAATTTTCTCGTTGCAACCTTTATGGCCCCGGCGTATGCTTTTACGAACGAATCTGCTAACATAGAGAACAAATCGATAGATTGGTGGCAAGTTGTGATACCAAATCATAGCTCCCTTCGACAGGGTCTCCCCGAACTTCTTCAGCAATAAAGACTCGATTTTGCCATCTTCCAAATCGTTTCCTTTATTGGGGCACGTGTAAGAAGTAATATGCTCATTTGGGTTAGAGGTCCAGTTGTATTTAGGTATATCGGGCATACGGATCTTCTTTGGCATGGGCTTCAGAGCCGCACTTGGAGGGAATGGTTTTTGTACAAACTTCTTGGAATCCATTCCTTTCAAGATTGTTGGTTCCCTCGGTATATGATCAACTCGAGAGCTGTAAGTTTCCACCTTCTTGTCGTTAGCCTCGATTTTCTTTTCTCCCAATTCTATTCTCTTAGTAGGCTCCTCGAGCATCCTCAGTATAGCAGGATCAGTTGTCGAAGTATTATCACCCGATCTTTCAGGCACTAGCTCGGTACTATGAGTAACCTCTTGTTCGGCCCTATTCGGTGCCCTGTGCTGATTTTGCAACTGAGCAATGGCACTTTGTTGGGATTGCAGCGAGACTGACTCCTTCGTCTCCCATGCCCTGTGCACTCCGACCGTCAGTTCGACCCTCTCTGCGCACACTTCCCTCGGGGCCTGCGCCTAAATCCGCATTCAAGGTAACATGAGAACTGACATCAACCGGGTTGACGGAGGGTGCTCCTCCGGGGTCAACCTGTGGCACCTCGATTCCTGGGTCAATAACATTCTTGTTTTCTCCATGAAGTCCTAGGCGGTTGTCACCGTGTGTAGATGTGTTTTGCGAGTTTGACATGATTCAACCAGAAACAAAATTCTTGACAAGAAACAAGCGTAATTAGCACTGAACAATCGCTATTATCCTTAGCCCCACGGTGGGTGCCAAACTGTTAAACTCGAAATACGAGTAACAATTAAACTTGTAATATGGTTATAAGGATACATGATCTAATTCAATGCCAATTAGTAAATGACTAGATAAATATATGAATTAAACGATTGAGATAAATCAAACCAGTGTCGCTGCAATTTATCGACCTCGATCAGAACAGGCTCAAGATCAAACGTTATGAACAGAAGTATATCATATCCTGTGGTTACAAATGAATAGGGTCCCTCTTTATAAAGTAGAGGAATCCTAAATAAGGTATAATTCTAATTTCGGAAGTAAAATATATGATTGGCATCAATAACCGTTGGCGGTTCTATCAATCCCGAGATTCCCGTCGAGATTTGTGGCCGATTATTGATATCTTGCTATTCCGTTGTTTGATGTTGATCGTGTCCGATATCGATCCTTTGGTCCTCGTGTTCTTCAAGCTCTAGCTTGCTTCAATATGAACTTAACCTCGAGGAATATCCTCGAGCTCGTAAAATCGGATGTGCTCGATTTTAACCGTATACACGCATTATCCCTGTAGACAATAAATTGCGTTGAGAAAATTAAATCAAGACCGAAAAATATCGCAACAATCATAACATTTTATTTCAAATATTTGAGTGTTACAATCTCTATGAATCCTCTGATTCTTCTTTTCAACAGTAAGTAAAAGAGCTTTTGAGATTAATCTTGTATTTTATTTTATTTTAATCCAAGTGCTTGAGGCCTGATCTTGACGTATTTTTAATCCAAGGGCTTGCATCTTGTTCTTGAATCTTCATCTTGATCTTTTAATCCTTAGAACACTTGAATACTTGTAGCTTTTAGAAAAATCCGCAGTGTATGATCCACAAGATCCCTCTTGCTTTTTGTTATAACTTCTGGTGTCTTTCTGAGTTATGAATACCCTTATTTATAGTTGTGGGAGGGAAGAGTTATGATAAGAACAAACTCTTGAAGTGTGACATGGCCGCATTTGATTGCTAGAACATGTCACTTTCATATGTGGCGCAGTTTCATTGGCCTTTTAATGTGACTTGGCGTGCCTTGTCATTTTGACACGTGGCATGATCTCATTGGCTCTTCCATTTGACTTGGTGTGCCACGTCATTTCACGTGTGGCACAAACTGAGCTTTTAGGAAGATGATATCTTGGGCCTAAAGAAATGGGCTCATCATTTGTAGCCCAACTAATGGGCTAGCCTAATTAATTTGGACTTATTTATTTAATCTATATATATATATTAGATTTATATAATTAATCCAATTATATTAGATCATAATATTTATTTGACTAATATACTTTGAAATTAAAATATAGTCCAAGTTATTTTATTAGATTTAAAATCCGATAAAATTTTTATACCTACAAATGCCCCCTACTTCAAGATTTGTCAAAATAACAACTTATCAACTTTGAAAGGCATGGCTTGAAGTATCCATAATTACACGCTTGTGCAAATTGCAAGTTGCTTATCAATTCTCAAGGTTTCCATAATTTTCAAACTCATTTCACTTAAGGTTTATGCAATTGCAAAATTGGATAAACTTTCCAACTTGATTAATGCAGGATCCCACATGCCCATGTAAAATCCAAAATCAATTGTAAATGTTATAATGAAAATAAAGACAATGCCATTAAAGACAATGAACTTCATCTTTTCTAATGTCCCAATTCTCACGTGAAATGCATATGAAGTGATACAACCATACACCATTATTGTCTCCCATAAGGAAACACAAACAATTTGCTTCACTTAACATATAGATAAAAAATGATTGGATATTCTTTCCAGTGATCAGAATGAAATGAATCCTAATTGCTATTAATGTCTTCCTCTGAGATGTATTTTGAGACGTGTCTGTCATTCTTAGACTAGCATCGTCAAATTACGAACCTAGAATGCACAACTGGCATTTTCGTAGTTTGAGTAGGAATCAAATTATAGCATCCTAATTTGTGTTGGAAACTAGTTGTTAGCCTCCTTTTCTGTTGATCCCACACCATAGATAAACCTCAAATCAGCCACTTTTGAGATCTATATAGACCATACATCCTTCATTGCATTAGTACCGATCTTAATACCAATTTTAGTGTTTGCGAATTGCTTTGAGTCTACTATTGACGACTTGGAGCATTGGCGCGAAGGTAATTTCTTCTTGTTTTCTTGTGCTTTCTTATTTGTTTTATTCTGTTGTCTCTTTTTTTCTTTTTAGAAATAAATTCGTCAAGCTATGAAGTAATTTAAAAATTCGAGACGAAAAGCTTTAAAAGTTCGCGACGAAGACCTTTAACATTTGTGGCGAAAACCCATAAAAGTTCGCGCAAAGATCCTTAAAAGCTCGTGGTCGGAATAATTTAAAAGTTCGCGATGAATACCTTTAAAATTTGTGAGGAAGACCAATAAAAATTTTCACGAAGATCCATAAAAAATCGCATAAAGATCCTTAAAATCTCGTGAACGCCTTTAAAATTTGCGGTGGAAAACTCTAAAATTTCACGATGAAGACCTTTAAAATTTGTGGCGAAGGCCCTTAAAAGTTTGCATAAAGATCCTTAAAAGCTCGCGAAGACCTTTACAAGCACGCAATGAAGGCTCTTAAAAATTCGTGGTAGAAATATTTAAAAGTCGGCAGTGGAGACTCTTTAAAGTTTGTGACGAGCACCTTCACAAGCACCTTTAAAATTTCGAACCATACGCCTTTAAAAGTTCGGAGCGAAAACCTTAAAAATCCGAATTCCTTTAAAAGTTCGTGACAAACGCCTTTAAACATTCACAACAAAAAACTTTTAAAAAGTCTGACACAGACATCCCTTTTTTTTACGTCTGAGGCGATTTTTTTTTCTTATCCATGCTCTCTTTCAAGATTGTGATTGTTACTCTTCCCTTTTGACCTAGGTACTAACAATTTTTTTTTATGCAGCTTGAATATGGTTTACTTCAGAGACTCAGCATGCTCTTCCTCCACATCCAAGTACCTTGTAATTTCAGAGCACAGGATAGTAAAACGGAGACCAGATTACCAGTTGATACACCACTGACCGGCTTATATGCAGCTTCATGGCCATCCTTGCAAAATCCATTTCGTTTGGCAGATTGGACCTTCGAAAACACCAAACGTAAATTCAAGACATGGACTCTTCGTTCCCATAATCACAAAGTTAAAAATGTTGCAAGTTCCCTCCCATGCTTAGGACGATGAATCCTCAAAAGAGAAGTATACTGGAGTGATTCCTTAACTTTTGGTGGCGAATTTCATTCTATCCCCAGCTATTGGGAGTGGACCGAAGATATTCTTATCAGGAACCATCGAGTATTGAGGGCCACCAATATTTACGATGTTGTCTATGCCTCATTGTTTACTTATGATCATTCTACAAGTATCATGCAAGCCTTTTGTGAGGCTTGGTGTCCTCTAACAAACACGTTACTTACCTCAGTTGGAGAGTTATCCATATCCCTTTGGGATTTGTGCACTATTGGGGGTCTGCCTTTAATGGGATCTCCTTATGAGGAAGTTATTCCAAATACTCGAGAACTTACAGGTGCTTACGACAAGGATAAAATGTTCCTTCCACAAGACTGTCAGCAATTGTTTGATGCGAATCACCAACTCCGAGAGGGAAACGTTAAAAATCATAACGTCCCTGTAAGAAGATGGATCGAGTTTTGGAGCAAGAAGGTTTTAAAGTATGAACAACCTCCAGCGAGAAAAGAAAAGAAGTCAGCTCGTCCCAAATCAACACACAGCCCTACTGAAGCCATAAGTAAAATGGTCAATTGGTCAGAAATTGAAGATGCATTATTTGTTAAACTTGGCAATGGAAGTGAAAAGAAAGACGAAATATACTTGGCTGCTTTTTTATCATGCTGGTTATGTGTCTTTGCGCTCCCTACAAAAGAAGGCAACTTTATTCGGCCTGAGACATTCAAGATTGCAGGCCCTCTAGCGTTTGGGCAAAGAATTAACCTCTCCGTTCCAGTCTTAGCTAGCTTTTACAGGGGATTAAACACAATTTCAAATGGCTCACCACTCGATTCTTCTAGAGTTTACTTTCCAATTCATTATGTGTACTGTTGGTTGGCCTGCTACTTCAAGACTCATTTTGCTCTAACTAATAGGCTGGCTACTCCCTTGATGGCCATATACTCAAGTGAGGGAACATCGAGATACTTTGGGAATAATGACGCGAGAAAACGTATTCATGGAGGAGAAAGTTTCGTATGGACTTCCACAATGCCAAGAAATCATCAACCGTATTATTACCGTGATGATGGAAGCGAGGAAGAGTCCGAGTCAAATTATTTTATGAGTATTCGCTCGAATTACCTTCCTTTAAGAAATGGATAGATCTTCATCGTGAAGCCTTATATCCCTCATCGTTTCAGTCGTCAATTCGATTTTTATCAATACATCCCCGGTTGCTTG
This sequence comes from Nicotiana paniculata, assembly GCA_005239505.1. Lineage (NCBI taxonomy): Eukaryota > Viridiplantae > Streptophyta > Magnoliopsida > Solanales > Solanaceae > Nicotiana > Nicotiana paniculata. The sequence goes on along the minus strand of ML330200.1, from coordinate 67,882 downwards.
GATCAAGATTTTCGTGAGTGCTCTTTAGACAAAGGATTGGAACTTTTACGAATTTGTGTTTTGTCTAAAAGTAGGTCAAATGCCACATTTCCCCCTATTATGCCCAATATGAAGAAGCATGTCTCGTCCGATTATAAGTCTTGGTGGGAAAGAGTGCATGTACGCTTTCTTGAAAACCACTTGAAATATTTGGTAAATACCGCTGGGTCGATTACTACTACGCCTTCAGAGATCACACCTCAAGAGCATAACAGGGAGGGCGAGCCTCCCACTTTAAAGTCCAAAATGGTTGTACCATGCGACGTCAAGGGAACTCCATATAAAGAAATTCAAAAGAAGGTCCTTGTTCGGGCCCATCAAGCCAACAAGGGTTCCTTTCCATTAGGTACCATTGTTCCAACCTCCAACAAACGTCCGTCCCAAAACGAGAGTGATAGTAGTCATGGAGATCAAAACTTCAAGCGGGTGAAGTCATATTCTAACAAACAAGGAGATGCTAATTTGGGTGTAGTCGAGATTACTGACAGCATTGGTAGTGCTTCAAGGACTTTGACGGCTATCAAAGAGGTAAAGATTAAAACCTTTATATTATTTTATAATATTCAAGTAGTTTAACTGATCATATATCCTTTTCTATGCAGGAAAATGGTGTTCACATATCAATGGCATCCCACCAAAGCAATCCCCAAGGTAGTAGTGAATCTGTCGCGGAGCCATACTCGAGGAAATCACTTCCAATAGCTAAGTCAGACGTAGAGGCAACTTCCATTCCTAGTCTCGGAGAAAAATCGGGGCCTAATTTTCACCGATGACCGAAACCAACCATGTCTATCTTTGATGGAAAAGGTCGTCTTGACTCTTCCCAAGGATTTCATTCTAAATGCCTGGGCTAAAATTCATGCCAAACTCAAGGACCTTACCGCAGACAATGCTTCTTCTCTTCAATTCGAGATCGAAGTAATTCTCGAGGAGATGGACGGAAAGGGTGTGGATATTTCCCCTCTAAAAGGACTATTGAAGTCTTTCTTTGAGCTTGCCACATCATATGACTAGGCACGGTCAACTCTTTCTGACAAGGTTGTGGATGTTGAAAAATCAGAGTCATTTTTAAACTCCAAAGAACAGCTTGATCTTGTCTTGATTTAGAAAGGGGAGAAGGCCGAGAAATTATCTACTGCCAGTCGATCTCTCAAAGAGGCCAAGGAGAAGGTGAAACAGTTAAGAGCTCTTTGAGGTGTTGCCAAGAAAGAGGTTGAAGAGATTGAATCTAGAGTCTCATCTGCTGAAGAGGAGTACCGTAGATGTTCTGATGTTTCTTTGGCAACTGTTGATGATTTGGCCGACGTGGAGATGAGGAAACAACACCTAGAGGCAACTCTTAAAGACTTGGTCAATTCCAACTCGTGTTTAGATTAGTCAATATAGAGTATTTTATTCGCCTCTTTTTTTTCTTTTCTTTTTTTGAATTTGATTAACTAGCGGCTATTCATAGGAATGAAAACTCTATCTATTTTATTTTATATTACGCATTTTCATTAATGCCCCTTCTTCCTTTGCGGTTCAATATCAATAGTTCTCTGCTTATTGTGATGTATTGATGCCTCCATGATGGAACTTAGCTTCTTTTTTATTTTATTTTTCTTTTAAATGTCGTTGGCGTTCATGTCTCGAAGTTTTCTGTATTTGTAAATACATCCTCTTTCTTTAAGGATAATATAGTTCATCATCTTTGCACCTTTTGTGGTCGGAGATATATATCTCAATGTGAGAACGTTAATAATATGAGCCATTTAGTTTTCTTTTATAAACTAGACTTTAAAATTTGAGACATATCCAAAATTCGGAATCAAACACGTTCAGAATTGCCGCAGGTAATATTTTGAAACCAACTTTAGATTCCACCACGTTGAAAATTTCAGATTTGTGCAGCCTCACTAAAAAAATTATATATTGGTGTATGAACGTCAAAATCATAAACCGCTTAATTTTATGAAAAACAGACTTCGAAATCTTGGACATATCCAAAATTGGGATCAAATAATTTGAGGATCGTCCCAGATATTATTTTGAATCAAACATTAAATTCCGACACGTGGATAGTTTCAGATTTGCGCAGTTTCACCAAAACTATCATATCTTGATGTAGCAATGTCGAAATCATGAACCGTTTAATTTTATGGAAACTAAACTTCAAGATATAAGACATATCCAAAATTTGAAATCAAACACTTTGATAATAATCCCATATGTTATTTTTTATATAACTTTAAATTCTGTCACGTCGACGATTTCGGATTTGCACAACTTCACCAAAATATCTGTATCTTGATGTAGGAATGTCGAAATCACAAACCGTTTGATCCATTGGAAACTTAAATTCCAAATATATAACATATCCAAAATTCAAAATGTAATTCCTTAAGGATAGTTTCAGATGATATTCCAAAGTCGACCTCGGTTTCTGATATGCCGACAGTTCCAAATTAGCGCGACTTCACCAAAATTTTGTATCTTGGTGTGGAAGCCTAGAGATTGTAAGACCTTTTTAATTGTTATAAATTGAATTTGAAGAGATTCATTCTCACCAAATATCTTGGGTTCAAGTCTCACTGAATTTGAAACGTCGTGAAGGCTCACCAAAAAAAAAAAAACTTGAAGGTTTGGCGAACCTGAGGGCATAACGGACCTCCAGACTTCAATGCAAATGCTTGACAGCACCCCTAAAAGACATTAATCGTTTTATTGTAGGAACATAAAATTTACTATAGTGGCTTTCCCCCTTCAAAATCATATGGGAGCTCAAGTTTAACAGAAGAATGGTATCCCAGCTCGATTTTCAAATACTGATTGAATGAATGACATTCCATTGTACTTCATTCGGACAACGATTGGTGGATTATGTATCTTTTGAACTTATGTGACTGGACTCATAATGAAACTCTAAGCTGCCTACGTACCTCGGTGAAGAGGATCAAGTCATATCGTAGTTCAGAATGGGTAGAATTATTATTTTGTTATTTTTTTATTTTTTTTTATTTTTTATGTCCTAACTTTTGCCTAGGCCGCCTCTTTCGAGGTTTTCAACCTAGCGGACATTCTTTTTTTTTTATGTCCTAAATTTTGTCTAGGCCGCCTCTTTCGAGGTTTTCAACCTATCGGGCCCTCTTTTTTTTTGTCCTAACTTTTGCCTAGGCCGCCTCTTTCGAGGTTTTCAACCTAGCGGGCCCATTTTTTTTTAGGTGGGCCATACACAGTTTAGACTCATGCAGGCCATGAGTGTAGGAACATGCAATTTAGGCTCATGCATTAAGGAGCGTTGCAGCTTCAAGGATAATACTTCTTCAAAAACTTGCCATTGATAGAGCCGATTCTCATGCCATCTGCATCAAGCAGCTTGTAAGCCCCACTTGAGTAAGCTTCTTGCACGACATATGGCCCATCTCATTTTGAAGTGATCTTCCCTACAGGTTTATGGGAAGTAATAATGGGTCTTCTTATGGCAAGGACTTGATCTCCTACTTGAAAGGATCTCGGGTGAACTCTTTTATTGAAGGCACGAGACAATCGAGCTTGATAGCATTCAAGACTTTGTTGGGCCTCCAACCTCTTCTCATCAAGAGCCTCTAACTCTGCTAATCGAAGTCGAGCATTTTCTTCATCAGTGATCCCTTCTTGAATAGCCAGTCGTAATGAAGGTATTTGACGCTCAAGTGGCAAGACGGCTTCGACTCCATAAATGAGTGAATACGGAGTTGCTTGTGTTGACGTGCGGCGAGTCGTCCTATATGCCCATAGAGCTTCTTCCACACGGTCATTCCAATCTCGTTTGGATTTGGAGAAGACTTTCTTCAGCAGGTTGCATAAATTTTTGTTGAATGCCTCAGCTAGGCCATTGGCGGCAGCATTGTACATCGAAGAGTTACGTTGCTTGAAGCCAAAGAGCTCACAAATCTTGTTCATCAAGCTATTGTTGAATGGATTTCCATTATCCGTTATTATTTAACGAGGAATGCCAAATCGATAGATTATGTTTATTCGGATGAAACTTGCAACATTTTCCCTCTTTACCTCCTTAAGAGCAAAAACTTCAGCCCATTTTGAGAAGTAGTCAGTTGCATCCAAGACGTATAAGTGTCCACCAGAAGACTTCGACAGTGGTCCCATAACATCCAATCCCCAAGCGTCAAACGGCTAGCATGCAACAGTCGGACGCAACACTTCAGGAGGTTGATGAATAAAATTTGCATGGAATTGACAAGCCTTGCATATTCGAGCGTAGTCCAAGCAATCTTTTACCATCGTTGACCAATAATATCCCATACTTTTTATATGGAAGTGGAGCTTTGGTCCAGACTGGTGTGACCCACATACTCCAGAATGTGCCTCTTGCAAAGCTTAGAGTGCTTCTTCTTCCCCTAAGCATCGTAAGAGTACTCCCTCGAACGATCTTCTGTATAGAGTATCTTTGTAGTAAAGGAAGCGAGGTGCATGACAACGGATTTCAGTACTTCTCCTCGGATTTTCTGGAAGTATCCCATAGCATAAGTAGTCGATAATGGGTTATCGCCATTCTTCTTTCTCAACTTCAGAAATAGCGACAAGTTGCTTGAGTTCATTTTCTTCACCTTCAGCCTCATTAGACAGTAACTTGTGCTTGATCAGGCAGGGTTAATGATGAAGCTAGGGCAGCTAAAGCATCAGCCTTCTTATTTTCTTTCCTTGGCACATGCTGAATAGTCACATCACCGAGCCACCCCATTAACTTTTTTGTGTAATCATGATATGGGCATAGTTCAGGATTATTGACCTCGTAACTACCCAGAAGTTGATTGACCACTAACTGAGAGTCACCAAAGACTTGCAATTGCAACTGCTTCTTTTCGACAGCCATCTCAAGCCCAAGTATTAGTGCTTGATACTCAGTAACGTTGTTACAGCAGAGTTGCGTCAATGTAAAAGAGTAGGGCAGAACTTCACCTTGAGAAGCGAAAAATACTATGCCAGCACCAGCTCCTCCGCGATGCGCAGCACCATCAAAGTACATCTTCCATGGAGGTTGAACTTCAACGACCATTGTGTCCTCATCAGGTAGTTCGTCAGTTAGCTCCCAGTTATCAGGTATCAGATGATCTGCCAAGAAGTCTGCCAATGCTTGTCCTTTTACAACCTTTTGAGGGATGTACAAGATCTCGAATTGTTGAAATTGGAGATACCATCTCGCTAGTCTATCACTAAGAAAAGGTCTTGACATCACGAACTTGATGGGATTTGCTTTGGAAATAAGACGGACAACATGAGCTTGAAAGTATTTCTTCAACTTTTGAATTGAGAAGACTAGCGCCAAACACAGCTTTTCAATTGGCGTATAATTTAGCTCATTTGGTGTCATCATCTTGCTCAAGTAGTAAAGGGAGTTTTCTTTCCTCTCACTATTTTCTTGGGCCAACAATGCTCCAACAGACCTTTCTTGCACCGCAATGTATAGTATCAATGGCTTTCCAGGTATAGGAGCTGCTAAAATTGGAGGCTTCATCAAGTAGGCTTTGATACTTTCGAAAGCGTTGCTAGAAGCTTGGTCCCACTTGAAAGGAACGCCTTTCTTCATGAGGCGACTAAATGGTTGGCACCTTCCAGCTAAGTTCGAGATGAATCTCCTAAGGTATGCTAGCTTTCCTTGCAGACTTTTCAATTCATGAATATCCCGAGGCTCATGCATTTTCAAAATAGCGTCCATTTTGGCTTGATCAATTTCGATCCCTCAATGTCGGACAATGAAACCAAGGAACTTTCCAGAAGTAACTCCAAAGGCACATTTCAATGGGTTCATCCTAAGTTGGTACCTCCGGAGCAACTCAAATACCATTCTCAAGTCTTTCAAGTTGGTACCTCAAGGTGATGGACTGCAACTTTAGGGTCCAAGCCAGGCATTTCTTTGTAACTCCAAGCAACCACATCCCTAAAATCCCTGAGTAACTCAATATAAGTTCTTTCTTCATAACTTCTAGTAAAGCACTTAGGTAGGTGGGTCTTGGTTCTTCATCAGTGCCAAGGTTAATTTCTTTTAAAGAATCAACAGTTGCTTTCACCCCTTCTTCAAGTTCCAGGGGATCATCTATCGCATCTTCATTTTCTTGAGGGTCCCCATCGTTGAAGGATATGTGATAACACGATGAAACATCGTCCAATTTCTCACCATCCTCCATTAGAGATAAAGCACCATGCTCGCTTTGCGCAGTAACATGATACGAAGAACCCACACTTTCTTCGTATTCATCACGTTCTTTAGTGTATACCATAGTGTATGGCTTCACCTTCAGTACTTCATCACACGAAACCATGACTTCTGTTTGTCGCCTCATTCTAGAAGGAACCAAACTTTGGAAATCTTTAAAGACCCTCTGAATTTTGGGCAAAGCGGGTGTTCTTGTATTTTGATAATTTCTCTGGAGCTTATTCACCTTCTTTAATGGACCCAATCTCTCAAATACGAAAGTTCTCACAGTTGATTTTCCAAGTCTGTAAAAAACAAAAGGCATGTTAGAAGCGGCAGATTCATTTTATACAGTGATGTGATTGCTACTCGCCCTTCTGATGGAGATACGCACTAATGACGGTTGCTTGTATCCCAAACCTTCGCGTGGTTGCTTTGTTGTAGCTTCTGATGGGAGCTTCCCTAACTTTGACGGCTCATCGGTATTGTATCCAGCTTTCGCAAATAGCTTGTAAGCGTTAGGATCAAAGCCTTCATCTGTTCTCTTTGTATGGAGTGCCACATTCTGCGAACGATTTTGAGCTACAAACCCTGCAAGCGGCTTCGAGGACAACTTTACTGCCTCAATTTGTTTCACCGGAAGAATTAACTCTTTTAGTGTGTTGGTTTGGAGATTAGATGATTCGCCCTCATCTTTCTTCCTTTTAGGGACATATTGGAGCTTAGTACTGACTTTCTTGCCATAAGATGCAATATCTCCTCTATGAGATTTATTCACGTTGGGTTGTACCTCCTCAGTAACAACTTTGGCTTTACCGATAGTTACCTCAGCTCATTTAGCTATGGGCTCGTCATTCTTCCTTTTTATGTCATCATCAACTTTTATCTCCTTCACAATGTGGTTTTTCAAGTAGAACTTTGCATCAGCGAAGTGTGACTCTGCCTCAGTCAATGTCGCATCATCAGCAAGTATCGTCTTCTCGACTTCACCCTCGTAGTATTTTAAACATTGATGGTAGGTAGACGGAACTACTTTATTCTCATGTATCCAAGGCCTTCCAAGCAAGATATTGTATGAAGTCTTCGCATCTATCACATGTATCCATGCACTTGATTGCATATCTTCAATCGTGATTCCCTGACTGATCGCGCCTATGGCTCTTTGCCCCCCTTGGTTGAATCCTTGGATCATCACACGATTTTCTGAGAGTTCGTTCATGGGAATACCAAGTTGTTTCATAGTGGGAATTGGCAAAATGTTCACTAAGGATCCTCCATCAACGAAAATTTGGTTTACCCTTTCATCACGCATATAGCCAACTAGGTACAATGGGCGTTTATGAGGAGTGTCACCTAGCAGAAGATCGTCACTTGTGAATGTGACTTTTTCCTCACAAGCATCAACTTCTTAAGTAGTGGAATCGATGAGCTTTTCCAAAGATGGTGCCGACGGTAGGTCATCACTCCATTATTTCCCTTCGTCAGTATGGCAATAAGAGGCATCAATACCCCCATGGAAAATCTTCATGCAGAACCAACTTAGTACAAATTCCTCCAAGGTCACTGGATGTCGTGGCTTCTGAGGGTGGTGCACCTCCACTTTCGCTTCCTTTAAGTGCTTAACTGGGTTCCATCTCCTAGGTCTTTTCACCATAATGCTCCTTGTTGGTTGTTCTATTGATCCTTTTCATGGGCTCCTTTTGTGGCGCCTACGACGAGTTACTAACGTCCAACCTCCATCGTCTTCAGTAATTCTTCATCTTTACTTTCTTTAAAACCGCATAATTCATCCGGACTGAATGAGCCAAAGGTGATAGAAACTTGGTTTGCGCTTTCTTTCTCATCTTCAAGCACGATCTTCTTTTCACGAGCCAAGTCCATAACTTTGTCCTTGAAGACAAAGCACTTCTCCAGAGGGTGGCTCACGAGTCGATGGTACTTGCAGTAATTTGGGTCATTTGTTCTCCCAGCTTCATTTGGCCGCTTCATCTTCGGGAGCTCAATGAGATTTAACTCGAGGAGTTCTTCAAAAATAGTCGGCACAGCAGAATCCAAAAATGGGTACTCTTTCTCTTGCATTTCTCGTAGAGTCAACTTTCCACTTGGATTATCTTGAAACAGAGTGGATCTCATACTTTGCTTCTTGCTCACTTTCGTCGCGAAATTCGCAGGTGATGTGCTGACATTCATAGATTCTTTATTTTCGGATCTTGGTATAAACTTGCTCCATTTTCTGACTTCTTGCTTGTCATTCCCTTTGCGAGTTTCATAGATGGGCAGCCTTTCACTTCCAGCGGAGGCCATGCTCAACTCCATGTCATGGGCACGAGTTGCAAGTTCTTCAAATATGCTAGGGTTGATACCTTGCAAGATATAACGCAATACCCAATGCATACCTTGGATGCACATCTCTATGTCAGAGGCTTCACTAAGCCTGTCTTTACTATTGAGTCTTGCATTCCTCCAACGATTGATAAAGTCGACAACTGGTTCACTTTTTCGTTGACGAGTATTTGTGAGTTCTATCATACTCACAGTACGTCTCGTGCTATAAAAGCGATTGAGGAATTCTTGCTCTAATTGATCCCAGCTATCAACAGATCCAGCCTCAAGGTCCGTGTACCAATAAAAAGCATTTCCTTTTAATGAGCGGACAAACTTCTTGACGAGGTAATCTCCATAAGTTCCAGCATTGTTTCTTGTCTCAACAAAGTGCACCACATGTTGCTTTGGATTTCCTTTGCCATCAAACTGTTGAAATTTTGGAGGTTGATAGCCAGCGGGCATCTTCAACATATCAATGCTTGCAGTGTAGGGCTTCGCGTATGTAAGGGAAGACTTGGTAGCAACTTCGTACTTGCTTTTGATAGTTCCTTCGATGAAATCCTTCAGTTGATCGATTGGAATCATCCCTTCAGACGAGATAGGGATAGCCTTATTGGATGTAACTTGTCTTGGGGGAGGATCAATCTTTTGAACTTCTGGGAGTTTGCTAGGTGCATGGGTAGATTCTTCTTCCATCAAGATTCCGACCCTGTATGTTAGCTTGTCAATTTTAGCATCTTGATTTTGCTTGCATTTGGTCAAGCTAGTGATTGATTCCGTTAAGTTTGCCAACTGCTCCTCCACAGATGAAGTATTTGTCACCATGGCTTGCATGATTGCATGATTGTTGTGGATGATGGAGAGTAGCACGGATTTTCACACAGATTGATCCTTGATTGGCTCACACTCTGTGGTGTAAGTGGGAAGGATTCATCACTTGAAGTGTCATCATCTTCCTTCACACCAGAGTGCTTGGATCCGGAGAGTTCAAGCAGAGCAAGAATTTTCTTGATCTTTTCAGCAACATCGCTTCCTCCTTCGGGTGCATTTGTGGAAGATCTTGATCCTTTTGAGGATGAAGATTCGAAAACAGGGTAGATACGGACGACACTTGGGGTGCTTGTTGTCCTAACGAGCTTGCTTTGCTCCTCGTAACTGGTTCAAAGCTTCCAAAAGTAACTTCGAGTATGTTTTCCATATCGGCATAGAACCTGAAATTAGCAGCCTTGGTGGAAGTTGAACTGGAGTTGATTTTCTTGGAAGCCATTTCGTTGTTCTTGAAATTTCGTGATTGAAAAGTTGAGATGAGAGGTAGAGATTGTCCCACTGGGCGTGCCAGAATTTGTAAACAATAAATTGCGTCGAGAAAATTAAATCAAGACCGAAAAATATCACAACAATCGTAGTATTTTATTTCAAATATTTGAGTGTTATAATCTCTATGAATCCTCTGATTCTTCTTTTCAAGAGTAAATAAAAGAGCTTTTGAGCTTAATCTTGAATTTTATTTTAATCCAAGTGCTTGAGGCCTCATCTTGACGTATTTTTAATCCAAGGGGTTGCAGCTTGTTCTTGAATCTTCGTCTTGATCTTTTAATCCTTAGAACACTTGAATGCTTGTAGCTTTTAGAGAAATCCGCAGTGTTTGATCCACGAGCTCCCTCTTGCTTCTTGTTATAACTTTCAGTGTGTTTCTGAGTTATGAAGACCCCTAATTATAGTTGTGGGAGGGAAGAGTTATGATAAGAACAAACTCTTTCCGACCAATCAAATTGAAGCGTGACATGGCCGCATTTGATTGGCCAAAACATGTCACTTGCACTTGTGGCGCAGTTTCATTGGCCTTTAAATGTGACTTGGTGTGCCTTGTCATTTTGACACGTGGCATGATCTCATTGGCTCTTCCACGTGACTTGGCGTGCCACGTCATTTCACGTGTGGCACAAACTGGACTTTTAGGAAGATGATATCTTGGGCCTAAAGAAATGGGCTCATCATTTGTAGCCCAACTAATGGGCTAGCCCAATTAATTTGGACTTATTTATATTTAAGAAGAATTAACCTAAATAGCCGTCCATCCAATTGCTTAAACTAAAAATAGCCAGCGGATATATAATATATGCATAATTATGTATTAAATATGTATAATTATGTATATTCAATGTATAATCTATGTATACAGCTAGAAAAAGTAAACAATAAATATAACCGGCTATTTGTGTAAAGATCCCTTTATTTAATCTATATATATTGGATTTATATAATATTATTTGACTAATATACTTTGAATTTAAAATATAGTCCAAGTTATTTTATTAGATTTAAAATCCGATAAAAATTTTATACCTACAATCCCCATGACTCTACTGTTTTCGCATATTATGGTTGAGGAATTTGTAATTGCTCTATATTTAACGATGAATCCTTTCTTATTAAGGAACGACTGCTCTTTTGTTTCTATCCGTATATATGAGGCTTCGGGATAATTCTCTCGCATAGACACTTTAGCGAAACTAATATCAATGATTACGGTATCAACGATTTCGACTCAACTAATCTCCAATCCATTGGTCATTTCTATGCGTGCAGTTTGGCATCCTCTGTCACGCTTCGATGTTTAATGTATTCATGTAGTATGCCCACTTTTTACTAATACACGGTTACTTTTTTCTTTTCTTTTTATATTTTGTTTATTTTTTCAAAATCTCCACGTTTGACAGAATCAAATTTTTGTTTACCTGTTGTTTTCGTAAAATTATAAATAATTAAACCAAATATCTATACTAAAACTAATAAAAAATATTGATGATGCTACATATAATCAATGAGTCCAATTTGTCCCATTACTTTTTGACATGGAATATAGATTTTTATGTAAAAAAAAAATTATTTTAAAAAAATTAATTGTGAACCTGTAATTTTAGAAGTGTAATTGCTTTATGGTGAGAACCTAAAAAGGGTATTTGGCAAAGATTATAAGCTGGTCAAATTAGTTTATAAATACTTTTTGGCTTATCTGCACGTTTGGTAAATCCTTAAAGCGCTTATGAGTAAATGTTTATAAGCCAAAATCAACCAAAAGCACTAAATAATCTTTAAGCTTATAAGCACTTTTAGTTTGATCAGTTTGAACTACTAAAACGCCTAACTATTTCCTTGATTTCACTTCGCCATATTTTTCGGGGCTTCTTTCTCAAACATCTGTCCACCATCATCAAGAACTATAGGAAGTTCTTCATTATGAAAATCAATCAAATTGATCTGAGTTAAGAAATTCTTTGTTTTATTAATAGGCCTTCTTCATGTCTCTTGGAAACGTGGTTGTTTTATAGTATTTAAACTTCTGTTATGTTTTGTATCAAAATATGAACCCAATTATTTATCTTTATGTGCATTGCATTGTGTTCGTAATGAAAAATGTGTTGTAATAATCATGTCCTAATATATTTTAGCTTATTGTTTTATTAAATATAAAGTAAATATATATTGAAAATAATCTCATTTAATCAATTTTTAACTATATGTAAAATTCATAAATCAATGTACTCGTATCAACTTCGAATTCAAAATTTTGAATAATTATATTTTTATTAGTACCAACTGTTTTAAGGGTAATTAAGTCATTACAACATAAGAAAATACTTATCAATATTTTTTTTACCAAATATTTTAATTGCTTATTATTAATTTCAGCACTTATATCTAAACACGTAATTGCTTATTTAATTAATCAGTTTCAACATATAAAACTGTTTTCATCACATGATGTTTATCAGCTACTTTGAATAGATAAATCAGTCGGGCTCTAAATATTTAATCCATCAAATATATTATAGGTATGCATCTTTTTAATAATGCACCTATTCTCTTGAAATCATGCATTCACCTCTAGATCGGAGCACTTTATCTCTAAATTGGGACAATCTATATCCATCATGTCAAAAGCGTAAAATGAACATCGGATAAGAAAAAAAGAATTATTCCCTCCATTTCAATTTAGATGATATAGTTTGACTGGACACAATATTTAAGGGGGAAAAAAGACTTTCGAAACATGAGGCCCTAAAAGCTTAAGGGGCAAAAGCTTTATGGGGCCATGATATTTGTGTGGCTATAAAAGTTTCTCAATAAGGGAAAAGTGGGTAAAATAAAAGTTTAAAGGTAAGTTATTCCCAAATATAAAAATGTGTCTTTTTTGGAACAGACTAATAAAAGAAGTTATCATTTAAATTGAAATGGATGGAGCATCTATTTGTGTCGTCCTAACCCCTAAGGGGTCGTTTGGTATGCACCGAATACAGTATAAATTTTATCCCAGACTTAGTCCTGGATATTCTAATGTATAATGCTCGAATGACAGAGTGACACGTGGAACGGGGGGGGGGGGGGTAGACGAATAATGAAGCAAGTGGAAAACAAGACTGAGGACAACAACTTCAGTTGGCATCGGGTAGACCCTGAAGGGAACATTATCAATGAGAGCAAACAAATATTTGTCACCATATGACATTCAATGAAGAGTATTCCTCAGTACTAAACACACATCCGTTATAGAGAATTTTGGTATTCATGACCCGTCGTTACATATTCATCAATAGCCCTCGTTATGTCATTTAAGAGGGGCTTGATCCTAAGAACTTGTTCCATAGGTATGGCTATAAATAGTAACTTCAACAACCATGGTAAGATAGAAAAATCCTGACAAACTCATGCTACACACTATTCCAAGCTGAATCATACTTTATTTTCTGTCTAACACTATTCATAATTGATGTTTTATACGTCAATACCACACAAGAGGGCGGTGATTTGTGTGGTGTCCAATTTTCGAGTGCAGTCTCAATAGAAGAACCTGGTTCTTCTTGGTGTTCCAACTTCTACTGGTGCGGAATAATAAATGCAGTAAAGTAAAAATACGGAGATTTTTACGTGGAAAACACCTGGCTCAAAAGGTGAAAAAACTACGACCTACTCCTCAGTAGGATTTTCCCAAACTCTTCACTACAACTCTGAGCCAAACAACATTTACAAAATAAACTCTTTTGTAAACATAGGACTAACTCTAATCCCTTTGTAGCAAACTAGCCTCTAGCTAATTGCGACAAGTTTCAAGTTAACTCTAACTTGAACACTGTGTACCTATTACAATAGCTTCTAATAAAGCTGAAAGATACAATATTAAATCACCTACTACAACCAACTAGACTCGAAAGACAAACAGATGGAACCGGTTCTTCTAGCTGGTCAGTAGCCTTTGTGTCGCACAAGGATTCTGCTTGCAAAATTTCTCTGGTAATTTTGCTTTCAGTTCTTGCTTCAATTATGTCTTTGTGCGATCAATTCTTCAGTAGGAATATTTTAACATTATATAACGCCAGAAGTTGAGATGTTCTTGTTTAGTTCTAATGCAACTCTTCCTTGGTGGAAGAGTTTGTGTTTATCTCAACTTCCTTCCTTTGTTTTTGTCCTTGTTAAACTCGAACTCTAACCTCTTATCAATTTGCAACCTTTTTGCATTAGGAGACAACCTCTTAGTTCACGGATAATTCACAAATCATGTTTATCTCCTGTGTATGTACGGTTCTTGTGCCAATTGGTTCGTTCGAGTATGTTTGCCATGATGGACCTGATTCAACTAGGTAGGCATTTGTCAATCTTCAAAACCATGCAGTGATTTGGGCCAACAAATTTCCCCTTTTTGATGATGACAAACTCTATGCTCAACTTTGTATACACTTCAAACACTTTCTATGGTTTTAAGAATTTATCATAGAGAGACCAGGTCCATTAGGTTATAAATATCACAACTTTTTGAAATTTTGAAAAAGTACATATCTTGCCCCTTTTGGCATCATCGAAAAGTTGCAAAATGATAAACATACCAGAGTTGTTAACAACTACTCATGGCCTATGAGGCAACTGCAGGTGCAAAACATGATTAATCATCAAAAGAAACCAATAAATGTAACCTATCTAAGAAACTGAGATAAGACAATAACAAAAACAGCAAAATTCATTGATAAGAACGCAATTCAAGCACCATACGAAAAAAACTAAAGCATTCACTTCCATGAGCAAAGACAACCAAAAAACAGAAACAGAACAAATCCCGAACTGGGCAATGAGGGGGGTTTTTGGTGGCTCTGGAATTCCTAAGGTCGGGAAGGGACAGATGAGGTTGGGGTCTTGGCTTGAAGGAGAAAAAATAATTTGTTGAAGAACACCTTCACTTTTCTCCTTCTCCTTGGCTAGTTCAGATTTGAGAGCATCCCGCTCAGCTTCAACCTCATGAAGGCAAGATTTCAATCGAAGGATCTCGGCACCCTTTATCTCTCCTTCCTGCACCAATGACCTGACTTTGCTATTGACTAGCTGCTTCCTAGATGAACCAGGTTCATCCTCAGGAACATTGACAATATAATCACATGTCTGCAAAGTGTTCTTCCCAAAATAATCCTTAGCATTAGCCATCTCAGCTTTCTTCAGAGGAACCTCGAAGTGGGCAAGCACAGTTGTCAGAATAAAGCCATAAGGAATAGCGTGTGCTTTGGTTCCATTTACAACTCTGTCCCAGAGATGAATGATGAAAGCTGGCCAGTTAATCTGCTTTCCCCTATACAAGCACTCCATACGCGTTAAGTCCATGTAACTGGCGATGTACCTACGCTCTTGTCTTGGCAGCAGAAACTTGATCACAAATTCGAAGAATAGCTTGTTCTGGGGCTTCATTTCACTTTTGAACACTGGCCTAGGCTCAGGTTCCTCCTCATTTTCACAAAAGAATCTGGTGATGTTGAGAGCTGAGGCCATTTCATCGAGACTATGCCATCTTTTCCTAGTGTAATCATCATATCCCTCAGCAGGGATATTCAGAATCTCTCCCAGCTCCTTTGCATCAAATGTGATCTGAATCCACTTGACTGTGGAGGTTACCCTGCCATCCGTCACACTTGCATTGGCCATAAACTCCACCAGTTCGTTCCTTGCCAGCCAGCCTTCCAGGTGAAGGACCATGTCCTTCCATCCCTGTACATCTAGCGCATTCATCAAAAAGATCATTCCGGATTCTTCCAGATCTCTCACCAGCTTTCCTTTAAGAATAGTACGCTTGCAAAACATGGTGAGTTTTTCAGATTTCTCACCAGAGATTTCCTCTTCTCCTCCACTCCATTCTCTTTCTTCTTCTTCTTCTTCTTCAACAACCTTCACTTTCTTGGCCTTGGACCTGGTATATTTAGCAGTGCTTGAGGGTGTGGCAGACACAGAAGCTGACTTCTTTGAAGAAGCCTTAGCCTTCTTGGTCTTGGGTGTCTCAACCACAACTGGAGCCGGCTGCTCCTCATGATAGACCAGGTCCATCGTAACATCATCAACAATAATAGCCTCAATAGGCTATCCTACCTTTGCCTTTATCTTGGCAGCTTTCTTTTTCTTGCTCTCTCTCAGAGCCCTTTCTAACTCCTTTTCTCCTTGTCGAACAACACTTCTTGTAGCACGAATCTTTGGGGCAGGAGCATCAGCAGATATAGAAACTTTTCTTTTCCTTGGTGGAATTGGGGTAGTAACCTTCTTTGATTTTGAAGTTCTTTTCCTCTTGGGATTGTATGACTCCCCTAGCTTCCTCAGCATCTCGGCCAATGTCTCCTCGGTAGATGAACCAGGTTCATCTGTTAATTTTTGTAGGCTCTCTAAACCTACTGTTGCTTCCCCAACATCACTTCCCCCTAAATCTGTGACTCCTTCTTAATTAATCACAGGAGCGGGGCCACAAATAGCCAACGTGGTACCGTCCTCCCCAGATTCCCTTACAGAACCTCCTTCTCCCTCTCTCTCGAGAATTTTATTTTTCCCCAGTTTTCTTTGCCTATCCAGCACTTCTACATCAACAACTGACCCAACCAACACAAACTTATTTTCAGTAGTAGCAGTTTCAGATTCAACTTCAAGATTACCTTGCTCAGAACTAGATGAACCTGGTGCTTCATCCTCATAAGCGGATTTGAAGGATTCACTTGAAGATTCAGACTCATGAACCTCGCTGGCTTTAAGAATTTCCTCCAAGAATCTTGCACGAGAGCCAGAAGCAACTGATTTTCTAGCCAAAACTTTTACTCTTCGTGCCCTGGGGGATGGAGTAGGGTTAGGTGTGGGTTCAGGAGTGGGTTCAAGAACTGGAGAGTTTTAGGGGATGAAGATCTGTTTGGTGAATGTGAACTGTAAACTGAAGGAGAATTAAAACTGGAAGTTTCTTCCCCATGATCAGGGTTTATGGAGGAAGATGAAGCAGGGGGTGGTGAAGACATTGTTATGAATAATTTTGGAAGAGAAGAGACGATCGATTTTAGTTTGAGAAGAATAAAGAACTTGGTTCGAATTATGATGTTATGAAGAGGGGAAGTAATGATGGCCCTTTTATAAGATGTGGCTATGAATTATACAACGAGCAGAATATTTAATCAAGTGGGAGTCTAATCGATGTAGGAGTTTCATTGATTAGATAGTTAAGAATCCTCTAAATCTAGCTAATTAAGTAGCAATGGGACTTCTTGGAACGGGTTCATTTTGGGATAAGTACAAAGAATTTGGAATGAACCAAATATAGATAGAGTCCTGCTCATGTGTGACTGTAATTAATTCAATAATTGTATGGAGATGAGCACGTACCTTGTTAGTCAGATGAACCAAGTTCATCGTGTTATATTCTTTAATTTGCCTCAATTTACAAAGATAGAAAAATATCATTAGCAACCAGGGAATCATATTAATACATGGCAAGAGAGTATGACAGTAAAGTCATGATACTGAGCAATGATTAGTCTGGTTGATTATCTATGTTAGTGTTTCTAGCCAAAAAAATTCAAATTTTTTTCATTTTTGTTTTTCAATTAGGTGATCTTAATCATCCCTAATTCAAGCCGGTTTCTCTCAAAATGCTCCCTACTTAGTGCTTTAGTAAAGATATCTGCAATTTGTTGGTCAGTAGCACAAAATTTGATTGAGACCATTCCTTTTTCATAGTTATCCCTTAGGAAATGGTGTCTAACATCTATGTGCTTAGTTCTTTTATGATGAACCGGGTTCTTAGTCATACTAATTGCACTAGTGTTGTCACAGAAAATAGAAATGCATCCAACCTCTATACCAAAGTCCATGAGTTGTTGTTTGATCCATAGCAACTGAGCACAGCATGAGGCTGCAACCACATATTCAGCCTCAACAGTAGACAAGGCTACTGAATTTTTTTTCTTGGTGGCCCAAGACACAATGCAGGAGCCCAAAAAGTGAGCCATGCCTGAAGTAATTTTCCTGTCAACCAGGAAACCTGCATAATCAGCATCAGCATATCCTACAAGGTCGAAATTACTACCTTTAGGATACCAACGGCACAAATCAGTGGTGCCTTTTCAGATATCTCAAAATTCTCTTCACTGCATTTAGGTGGGACTCATTTGGATTTGCCTAAAACCTAGCACACAGTCCTACACTGAACACAATATCAGGTCTGCTGGCAGTGAGATATAATAGAGACCCAATCATCCCTCTGTATAGCTTCTGATCAACGGATGAACCAGGTTCATCCACATCTAATTTTGTAGCTGTGGCTATGGGGGTGTCTATTTCCTTTGAGTCTTCCATTTTAAATTTCTTGAGCAATTCTTTCAAATATTTTTGTTTATGGATCATTGTTCCATTTGAGTTTTGCTTGATTTGCAAGCCTAAGAAGAAGTTTAGCTCACCCTTCATACTCATCTCAAACTCACTCCCCATAAGTATAGCAAATTCCTTACTCAATTTTTCAGAAGTCGCCCCAAATATGATATCAGCCACATATATTTGCACAACCAGGAGTTCTTTACCCTTTTCCTTTAAGAACAAGGTGCTATCAATTTTACCTCGTTTGCATTCATGTTCTAGAAGGAATTTTGATAGACTCTCATACCATGCTCTTGGTGCTTGTTTGAACCATAAAGAGCCTTGCCAAGTTTGTATACATGTTCAGGTGACTCCTTGCTTTCAAAACCTGGAGGCTGTTTGAAAAATACATCTTCCTTCAGATAGCCATTGAGGAAGACACTCTTAACATCCATCTGATGGAGAGTGAATTCCATGTGTGCAGCAAATGCTATAAGAAGAGTGATTGCCTCTGGTCTTGCCACAGGGTCAAAGGTCTCATCATAGTCAATTCCCTCTTCTTGATTGTATCCTTGAACAACCAGTCTAGCCTTGTTTCTTGTAACAGTTCCATCCTCATCGAGCTTGTTGCTGAAGACCCACTTTGTGCCAATCACTTATCTGTCTAGTGGTTTGGGTACCAAGTGCCATACTTGACTTCTTTCAAATTGATTCCACTCTTCTTGCATGGCATTTACCCAGTCAGCATCCTATAGGGATTCACCAATATTCTTTGGTTCAATCAAGGATAGAAAGGCATCAAACGCACACAGATTTTTCAAAGAGGATCTTGTTTTGCTTCCATATGTCAGATCTATTATGATGTTCTGAAGAGGGTGAGAACTCTGATATCTGTGTGGTTTTAGAAACAACTGTTCACTTCTATATAGTTCCATGGTGTCTTGTTGTTATGGAACAGGATCAGGGCCAAGGTTCACATGTTGAGTTCCCCCTTTCATGTTGCTTGGGGTAGTTGGACCTGGTCCATCACCTGTTCCATCTTCCATATTTGCTTTAATGTTTTCACTTCTTCTCACCAGTCCAAGCTCCTCATCTTCTGGTTCCTATCTCTCAGCAAGAGTGTTAGTTTCATCAAAGACAACATGTACACTCTCTTCTACACACATAGTTCTTTTATTATACACTTTAGAAGCCTTGCTATGTGATGAATATCCCAAGAATACTCCCTCATCACTTCTGAGATCAAATTTTCCTAGGGAATCTTTGCCATTATTGTGCACAAAGCACTTGCATACGAAAGCCTTAAGGTGGGATATGTTGGGCTTTCTCCCTTTAAGTAATTCATAAGGAGTTTTCTCTACTAGAGGCCTGGTCATGCATCTATTTATTATGTAGCATGCAGTGTTTATTGCTTCTGCCCAGAAGCTATGGGGTAGTTAGCTAGAAAGAAGCATGGTTCTTGCCATGTCTTCAAGAGTTCTATTCTTTCTTTCAACAAACCCATTTTGCTGCGGGGTTCTAGGGGCAGAAAAGTTTTGATTGATACCATGTTCATCACAAAACTCAGCAAACTTTGCATTCTCAAATTCAGTACCATGATCAGATCTTATTGATGCTAGTTGATTTCCTAACTGATTTTGAGTTTTCTTAACAAATGAGGTGAACATATCAAATGCTTCATCCTTAGATGTCAGAAATAAGGTCCAAGTGAACCTTGAATAGTCATCAACTAGCACCATTACATATTTCTTACCACCTTTGCTCAGAGTTCTCATAGGACCACGTAGGTCCGTATGAACCAATTCCAACGTCCTGGTGGTACTGACCATTTTCTTACTTTTGAAAGAAGATCTTACATGCTTCCCCCTTGCACATGCCTCACAAACTTTGTCTTCCTTGAACTTAATGTTAGGAAGCCCTACCACGAAGTCTTTAGAGACTAGTTTGTTTAGATGATTTAGACTTGAGTGACCAAGTCTTTTGTTCCACAGGAGGGGATCACTGTCCAATACACTTAGGCAAGTGAGTTCATTTTCAGACAGTGTGGACAAGTCTATGACATAGATATTGTT
>ML330200.1:0-47474 GCA_005239505.1 Nicotiana paniculata | reverse complement strand
ATGTTATTCATTCTTTTTCCCTGCAAAACAATCTTGTCAGTAAGCAGGTTAATCACAAAACATTTTGTGGAAGTAAAAGCAACCAGGTTACCTTTGTCACACAGTTGTGACACACTAATCAGGCTATATTTCAAGCCATCTATTAGATACACATGTTCAATGGATCGTGTGTCATCCTTACCTACCTTACCAACCCCAATAATTTCACCTTTCTTTCCGTTTCCAAAGGAGACATTTCCTCCTTTGAGACTTTCAAGTGAAAGGAACTGTTCCATGTTCCCAGTCATATGCTTTGAGCAGCCACTATCCAAATACCAAATTTGGCTGCCTCCTCTCACTTGAACCTACAAAAGAATCAGGGGTTAGTTTTAAGAACCCAAACTAGTTTGGGTCCTTTTCTATGAGAGAATGGATGAATCAAGCTTTTTCTGGCCCAATTTGGGAGCCAGTTTTTCTCTTTAACAAAACTCTCATTTTTTCGACTGGCCTGCTCTTTTGCAGTACACTCAATTTTGTAGTGGCCAGTTTTACCACAGTGGGTGCAGATTTTATTCTCAGGGAGAGTGAGATACTTGATTTTGGGATCCCACTTGGGCAATTGACTCCCAAAGCCAATCCATCTCCAGTTGCTACTATGATTCTCTTGAAGCCATGTCAGGGCATCAGAGGATTTATTCCATTTACAAGTTCGATCTAATTCATGTTTGACTTTGCCAAGTTCTTCTTTAAGAGTTCTTATCTGTTCATCCTTGGCATACATCTTATCTTTTAGTTTTCCCACATTTTCTTCTAACATGATATGAGAATGATCAACAACCTTTTTACTGGATCCTAGCTTTAGCTTTAAGTTTTCAGATTTTAGTTCTAGAATCTCAGTTTCAAGTGGATGAACCTGGTTCAACAAGACAGTATTTTTCTTTTCAGATTCACTTACTCTGATTTCCAGGTTCATGCATTTTGCTTTTAGCATTTCACATTCTGTAGAGAGTTGTTCCTTCTCTTTGGTTGTTTCTTCGGAATCATCCATGAAATCAAGTAGCAACTCAGAGAGTTTTTCCTTAGATAGGAACTTTATTTTATTTTTAAGATGGGAGATACTTACCTCTGGTTCTTCATGTGATTCCTCATCGGATTCTCCAATTGCCATGAGCGCCTGAACTTCATTCTCATCATCTTCTGATTCTTCATCTGAACTTTCCCCCCAAGTAGCAACCTTGGATTTTGTTGTGGTTTTCTTAGGTTGGACAAGTTCCGTGTTTCCTTCTTTCATATTTCTCCTTTTCCATTCCACTTCCCACTGAGGGCAATTCTTGATAAGGTGGTCAGTATTTCCACACTTGTAGCATCCCTCGTTGGTTGACCTTTCTGGAGCTTTTGCTTTGTTGTAATTTCCTCCTCTAGAGATGCCCTTCTTCCTTATGAGAAAGTTTCTGAATTCTTCGGTAATCATGGCCATCTCATCTTCCTCAAGATCTGCTCCCTCAGTGATTCTCGGTGCTAGACTCCTCTCCTTCTTTGGACCATTCATCTTCATTGTCTGCCTTCTAAGTTCATAGGCAGTAAGGTTTCCAATTAGTTCATCCAATCTGAGGGTTGCCATATTTTTTTATTCCTAGATAGCAGTGATTTTGCTTTTCCAGAAGATTGGTAAGACCCTTGTTNCATAGTGAAGTTTTCATACTGTGAGTATATTAGAGTACCTCTTGATCTTTTTACCTGAGGTGTTCCTTCATGGGCTACTTGCAAGGTATCCCAGATTTCTTTGGTAGTGGTGCAACTTTGGATTCTGCTATACTCGTCTGGACCTAGTCCACACATTATACACTTCTTGTCCTTTGCATTCTTCTACCATTTCTTCAGATCCTCAGCAGTGCAGTCAGCTCTAGTCTTTAGTACATCTACACCTTCAGCAGTTTTCTTCATGGTAGCTAGAGGACCATCAGTGACTATGTCCCAAAGTTCATAGTCTTCTCCAATCAGGTGGTCATTCATCCTGTTCTTCCACCAAGAGTAATATTGGTCATTGAAGAGTGGTGGCCTTGCAGTTGATTGACCCTCCCAGTTTCCACGTGGTGCACTCATTTTGATCTTTTCCAAGCTGTTAGCCTTTTCAAGGATAACTTGCTCTGATACCAATTGATGTTTTATACGTCAATACCACACAAGAGGGAGGGTGATTTGTGTGGTCTCCAATTTTCGAGTGTTGTCTCAATAGAAGAATCTGGTTCTTCTTGGTGTTCTAACTTCTACTGGTGCGGAATAATAAATGCAGTAAAGTAAAAACACAGAGATTTTTACGTGAAAAACACCTGACTCAAAAGGTGAAAAAACCACGACCTACTCCTCAGTAGGATTTTCCCAAACTCTTCAGTACAACTCTGAGCCAAACAGAATTTACAAAATAAACTCTTTTGTAAACCTAGGACTAACTCTAATCCCTTTGTAGCAAACTAGCCTCTAGCTAATTGCGACAAGCTTCAAGTTAACTCTAACTTGAACAGTGTGTACCTATTACAATTGCTTCTAATAAAGCTGAAAGATACAATATTAAATCACCTACTACAACCAACTAGACTCGAAAGACAAACAGATGAACTGGTTCTTCTAGCTGGTCAGTAGCCTTTGTGTCGCACAAGGATTCTGCTTGCAAAATTTCTTTGGTAATTTTGCTTTCACTTCTTTCTTCAATTCTGTCTTTGTGTGATCAATTATTCAGTAGGAATACTTCAACATTATATAGCACCAGAAGTTGAGATGTTCTTGTTTAGTTCTAATGCAACTCTTCCTTGGTGGAAGAGTTTGTGTTTATCTCAACTTTCTTCCTTTGTTTCTGTCCTTGCTGAACTCGAACTCTAACCTCTTATCAATTTGCAACCTTTTCGCATTAGGAGACAACCTCTTAGTTCACGAATAATTCAAAGATCATGTTCATCTCCTGTGCATGTACGGTTCTTATGCCAATTAGTTCGTTCGACTATGTTTGCCCTGAAGGACCTGGTTCAACTGGGTAGGTATTTGTCAATCTTCAAAACCATGCAGTGACTTGGGTCAACAATAATGTTTCCTTCGGAAGCCTTGCTCCCGGAACTAAGTTGTCTGCTATTTTATCTCGATTTCAATGCTACGTGTTCCATTTCATTCAATTTATTTATCATTTTGAGATCAAATTTATTCGCTTACCTATAAACTACGCTATAAATTTAGTTGTATCATTTTACGGGTAAACTGTTTGGCGTTCAATGTGGGGCTTAGACAGTTGCGTAATTGAGTTGATCCTTGCATCTACAACTAATGTCTTTGATTATTTCTTAGCAAAAGTCGTAAAAAAATGCAGCTAATGATGTCAATATCACATATATTGTTGAGGGACAAGAGAATCTATCTCAACATGAGGATTCGATCAGAGACACTGGAGGACTTAGCAACTCTGGTCCATGGCGGGCAGTATCCCCGACATGTATGGGAAACTACTTCTAATGATGTTGAATACAAGCACGTTGCGGAAACAGTGAGGATCTCGAGAGAACAACAAAAGGCCAACATGGTCCATCTCTCACGGCAAGACCAGGCCATGACAGAACTAAGGCAATTGTTGGTCCCAAACGCACATGCAAGTATACATGGTCACAAGTAATATAGGATTGTAAGTCCAGATATGGTACCCACAGGGACTTTTGATTAACTATCAACTAAATTAAACCCAAACAATTAATGTATTCAAGCAATTCCTGAAGTATGAATATTTAACTATCTAGAGTTGCAAACTAAGAAATTAAGGAAACAAGTTGGCGAAATTTTAGAGACGAATTCAATGAGAGACAATATTCTAGAGCTATGGGTTAGCTAACAACCCCCTTGAGTTTTTCACTTAAATCGTCTAATTAATTTATCTGGTTTATTGGTTGAAAGGGTTAATATGCTCGTATCCTTCTCCCGAAGTACTACTCGCTTATTCAAGCTAATCTAACGCCTATACTCCTATGGAATTAAAATTAACAAGAATGCATTAATAATTCCTGTATAGTAACCAAGAAAGGCGATTAGGTATATTCATATCCTAACCGCAAATCCCCGCCTCCTCCCCCAGAGTTAAGATCTTGCTCTACTTAATCTTATATGCAATCTAGAATTCCCTCTCCCGAGTTTAATCCTAGATTTGTAGATAGTATTCAATTAGTGATCAAGCAATCAAATAATTAAGCAAAAGATTGAATAAATAATCCAATATGATAAAATAATAAGAAAAATTTAAGATTGAAACTACAATGTTCATGTAGCACCCAAAACTCTAGAACTAATAAACTGTGAGATTAAAAGAAGACAAGAGAAGAAGAACTAGTTAGAAGCCTCCTCAAAGCGTGGTGTGTGTTCCTCCACGTGAATTCTCCTTCAAAATATGTTAGATCTCCTCTAAAATAGGTTTAGAACTCCTTTTATACGAGTTGAAGAGGTTTTGGGCCGAAATAACCTTGTCCTGAACGAACTAGGAAAAGTCCGTACCCAGCGTCCAGGGCAGCCCTCGCGCCGGCCCTGGTGCCGGAGGCAGTAACATTTTCTCACATTCAAATCTTAAATCTTTCTTTTGAAATATAAACTATCTCTTTTGTTGTCTCCACCTGGGGGGACAAACACCAAAGGGTGTTCCCCCTTTGTCTTATTATTATTATTTTTTTAATTTCCTTTCTTTTTCTTCCGTATTTTATTCATTTTTTCTCCAAATCTCTTCATCTTCACACCGCTTTATTTCTACACAGTTATAATATAATATTAAGCATAAAGTACTATAATTAATACTCAAAAGACGATTAAAAAGTACTATATGTGAGGCAACAATGATAAAATATATGCATTTTTGACCGAACATCAACACCCCACACTTAGACTCTTACTCGTCCTCGAGTATCACCAAAACCACTCTCAATAAATCAAGCCTAGGAACATCGCCACTTTGGTTGATACTAACAATTAGGCTCTATAGCAACTCAAATTATTAGATATACACTTCCTTATCATCGTGCAAGATATACAAGTCACAAACAAAGAACAAACTTCTAACCTTCTAACCTCAGGGAGAGACTCTAACTCACCAAATTTATGCTTGCTCACTTACTCTGTCAAATAAAGGTAATAACATCACCTATCTATCATGAAACAAGTTCCCTCACAAGAATAAATAGTCCATACACTCAAATAACAGAATGAATATAATTTAAGGACTTAGCATCAAAGAACAGCTCTCGGTTGTAATGTTGGCTAAGGTACGGGTAGGAGAACTATATAATAGTGACTTACACTTCCCTAAGCACTTTGCACTTTTAGACTTAATCACCTATTATTTTTATCTCTTCACTTTATTTTTTAGCCCTCTCTTCATGAATTGTTTCACAAGTATTTTCCTCGTATCAAGAACGTTTCATTTATTCAAAGCAAATTTTTTTCTTTTCTCTTTTTCATGTCATATTATTTTCAAGAGGGCATTTTCATCACTTTTCAGCTATTGTTGGTCACCATTTTTCACTTAATCATCCTTTTTTTCAAATTTGTCAATTAATATCAATGTCTAAGCAACAATGCTCAAGGAAGCAGGGTGTAAAAACTAGGGATTCAACAAAAGAATAAAGGTAAAAATACGGCTTCCCAACAAAATGCTACAGGCTCAAAGGGCTAACTAGTGGTACAATATCTGGCAAGGATAAAATTCACAAGACATATAAAAGAAAGCCTATTATCATCTTCTAAACACAGCAACACTTTTATTTCGCTTCAATAACATGCAGGGCAAGTTCTAAACTAAGATGCAAAATATGGAATATATGTAAGAAATCCTCACCACAAATGGCACAAGTATCAATCAAGATGGATCAATTCCACTCTAAGAATGACAAGATCATAGTGAGCAACAAAATAAGAATAAGTTATATACAGAGTCACAACCTTGAGCTTATGTGTAAGAAAGTCTGCTATTTTATTCATTACTCAAGCACTCAGAGGAAAGTACTACTCAAACTCAAGCCTAAATATGCTAGTATCAAACAAGTCACAAAAGTTTTTCTTCTCCCTCTTTTTTCTTCTCCTAAAAAAATGTAATCCTAAAAATAACATAATTTACCCGGTTCAAGCTACTGGAAAAGAACTGATGCATAAAGAAAAACCAAGGGGATTATTATCTAACTAAAACTAGCTAGAAAAGAAAAAAAAAATATTTTTGGATTTTTTTTTTTTGTTGGACTTTAATCCCTCAAGAAAGTTGTCCACAAAATCCATCGTCGAGAAAAGTCCCAATTTTCTATTTTCTATTTTTGTTTCTTTTTTCTTTTTTTTTTCTTTTTTATTTTTAACAAAAACTACTACACTAAGAACGAGTACTACAACTAAGCTAAGATAGCATAGAAAATCACCCAGACAATCTCCTCACTCCACACTTAAAATTGTGCAATATTCTCAATGCACACTATAAATAACAAGTGGTAAAAGAGACTCCCTGGTAGGCCAAAGGCCGAATAATTAGCAGCTTACGGGATACTCAGACTTCTTTCAGGTATGATCCCTTGTGCGGGTACCTCACACTTAGTTTTAACCACCTGCTCGCTTTTGCACTCTTCCAATGGTTTTGCCTCATATGCTTATCATCCTACAAAATCAAAACAAACACTACAAAATAATATAATAAAAACAAAAATAAAAGAAAGCAATAAAGCTGGGTTGCCTCCCAACAAGCGCCTGATTTAACATCGTGGCACGATGCCATCACTTTCACTACTTTTCCTTCCACTTTGAGGATATAAATTGGGCCCTCAATTTTGCATCAACTTTTGTGTCACGTTCTTGGGGTGGTGGTGTGAAAATAAAGGAACCAAGCAATAAGTATCGCATCTTGCACTTCTTGGCCCTTAAGTGAGGGATGTCGTTTTGTCTCCTTGGTGAGGAAAATTTTTGTCACGAACCCAACTCCGGGCCAGTCGTGATGGCGCCTATCATGGAACTAGGCTAGCCAGAAATTCACTCAATTCATAATAAACTCTCATTTACCTCTTTACTATATTTATTTTCCATAAAAGTTTCCTTTAAACAATTACAAAAAACAATCAAAACTATATTGAATAATAAATACAACCCCCGAGAACCCGGAGTCACTGGTCATGAGCATCTACATAAATATACAACTCAGAAGACATTGCCACGAACTCATATCCCAACAGAGAATTCCTCTTCACTCCGCAACTACACAACATGAGAAGTATTCCAACATACTCACATCTCAAGCCATATACCGAATCGAGACAGAAATCAAACACCCAATAAATCTTACCACATTTCCAACCAACCCTTTCGACACATTTCACAGTCTGAACACATCTAACCATCAATTCACACCCACCACATAGGCATCTAGTCACCAATTATCTTCAATAAGAACACGAACGGACATACAAGTCCCCAATTACATGTGCCCACACAACGAAAATCTCAGCAATCAAGCCACAGAATAAATTCGGCCCTGCATCCTCATGACCCCGTCATCACCAATAACCACATCCCTGGCATCACCGTGACGGGCCCTTTCCTGAAGAACAAGCAAATGTGGATCATCATAGTGGCGTGCTCTAATCTGATCGTAAAGAGAAGACCTGGAGGCTACACAAGCCAAAACCCGCGGGGGCTCTGATACCAAACAAAAATCAATAACTATTCAAAATTTGACATCGAGTATTCAAAGTGCATTGCCATAGCCACAGGGGAAAACCGGACAATACCATGCCAACCTAGAAAAATATGGGAACTCCATGGCCCCCTTCTGAGCCACAAGCAACTACGTACCCAACTAGCCAAGAACTCCCACTTTGGCCAAATTTCGATTTGATTAAATTGATAATTTTCGATTGGGTTGTGTTTATTGAGTATATATTGATAATGTTAACTGGTTTTGGCTAGATTCGGAGCAATCTGGAGCCAATTTGAAGGGAAAAGGCATAGCGGACTAGTGTTGTGGCCCGGTAGAGGTAAGTAATGGCTATAAATCTTGTCCTGAGGGTATGGAACCCCGGACTGTATTATTTTCTCACTGAATTTGGAATGGCGCACATGTCGGATGACGAGTATGTGGTGCGTACTGATTTTTGGATTGGACTAGGTCCTCTCTGCGGCGACTAATGAGTTGCATATTTACTCAAAACCTTATGTTAAATTATGTTTTAAAGATTTATGAAATATTTGGGCTATAAGCTGTGTTTGGGGCCTCCTGCCGATCTGTTTAGACCCTTCGAGTGCTTTTTACTGCTGTTTTCCTCACTAGTTGTTGATGATTTTACTCAGCATCATTGTGCATACTGTTTTATTTGAAACTCAGCCTTATTTTCACTACATGAGTATTAAAAATGATGTTTTCGGGTCGAGTACCCTGTTTTACTAATTTGCTCGAGGGGCTTTTCGAGTGGTTCCACCGAGTGTGTCCGAGCGCCAAGAGTGATGGTGAGGTGCTGAGTGGTATTAGCTCTTGGGCTGAAGGAGCCCCTCCGGAGTCTGTACACACCCCCAGTGAGCGCACCGAGTGCGAGTGACGAGTGATTGGGAGGCTTGAGTTACTGTGAGGTGCTGAGTGATTGTGAGGTGCTGAGGGATTGTGAGGCATGCCCGAGGGGTTGATTATGAAACATGTTTTGCCCGAGGGGCTACTATGATTTTCCTACATTCATTGCATACCAAATTCTTTGTTTAAAAGTTGTTAAAAATGTGCATTCTTTAAAGGACTTTTTATGAAGTTGATTTTTAAGACATGATGATTTTGTATATCTATGTTATACTATTAGAAAGTAAGGTTGGGTATATTGTGACTTGATGGCATTGATTTTTATGTGTTTCCTTGCTACTTAGACTTGATTTATTTTCATTACTACTGAGTTGGCGTACTCACATTACTCCCTGCACCTCTGTGTGAAGATTCAAGAGCAGATATCGAGCATTAGCCTTTATTTCGCAGCGGAGCCGAATCGTGGGATATAGAGGTAGTTGTTCAGCGTCCGCAACATCTCTGTTTTCCCTTCCTGTTGTATTTAGCTCAATTCGGAGTTTTGTATTATAATAGTTTATTTTGGCTTATTTCACTAGATGCTCATGACATGTTGGCTCGGGGTTTTGGGGATGGTAGTACCATATAAAATTGGCCTATTATATTAAGTAATTTTCTATATATTGTTATGAAATGCTTGAAACTTAAACGGGATTTTCAAAAGAAATTGTGAACATGCGGTAGTCGACTAGCCTAGTTCCGCGATAGGCGCCATCACGGAGGGTTAGGATTTGGGGCCGTGACAATTTTAGAATAAAAGGGTCTTGTTCTTCATCTATACATCTCTCCAAAGGCTCGATCTTAATGTTTCCATCCAACCATAATGTAGAAAAATGATTATAATGAGGACCAACACGCCTCAACTCCAAAACTGCATTATTTTTGACATCATCAATAATATATACTTCCTCAACCTCAGCATCATCCAAGAACATGGTATAATAATTGGTATTCTCGTTTTAGCTCCTCAATTTGGCTTAGAATATCTTTTTCATCTTCACACAACTCATCACTAAATTGTTGGTCATTACATGCATCAACGTTTGCACTCAATTGACCCTCCAAGTCGCGAATAGAATTGCCAAATTGGTTGTCCCTCTCTTCCTTCAGTAAAGTGTTGTATCTCATTTGTAATTTACTTATGGAAACCTCCATATTCCTCTAATAATTTCATGTGCATATCAAGAATGCAAACATAATTTTCTACATCATCCAATTCGTTACTCCTGTCAACTCACAAGAATTATTAGAATCAACATAAGAAGAGATTGGAGTAGGATAACAACACTTAGGATAATTATTCCAATTACCACCACAAATAGTACAAGATTGAGATGGTTTACACAAATCGGTCTTGGGAATATTTTACAATATTGCCACAAGTGGGGTCCTTTACAATATGGACAAGGATCACAAAAACAAGAATACTTAATGCCCACCACTTTTCGTTCAAAGATGCCATATAAAAAATATAATACTAACTACACACAACTAAAATTAAAAACTTAAATAAATAAAAAAGTAAAAATTTAATCTAGTAAAATAGTTAATTTCTAAGTCCCCGGTAACAGTGCCAAAAACTTGTTAGTCCCAAACGCACACGCAAGTATACGTGGTCACAAGTAATATAGGACAGTAAGTCCAGATATCGTACCCACAAGGACTTTTGATTAACTATCAACTAAATTAAACCCAAACAATTAATCTATTCAAGTGATTCCTAAAGTATGAATATTTAACTACAACTAATATAGAGTAGCAAACTAAGAAATTAAAGAAACAAGTTGGCGAAATTTTAGAGACGAATTCAATGAGAGACAATATTCTAGAGTTATGAGTTAGCTAAGAATCCCGTTGAGTTTTTCACTTAAATCGTCTAATTAATTAATCTAGTTTATTGGTTGACAGGGTTAATATTTCTCGTAGCCTTCTCCCGAAGTACTACTCACCTATTCAAGCTAATCTAACGCCTATATTCCTATGAAATTAAAATTAACAAGAACACATTAATAATTCCTGTATAGTAACCAAGCAAGGTGATTAGGTATATTCCTATCCTAACCGCAAATCCTCCCCCCTTCCCCCCCCNNTCTACTCAATCTTATATGCAATCTAGAATTCCCTCTCCCGAGTTCAATCCTAGATTCATAGATAGTATTCAATTGGTGATCAAGCAATCAAATAATTAAGCACAAGATTGAATAAATAAACCAATATTATAAAATAATAAGAATAATTTAAGCTTCAAACTACAACGTTCATGTAGCACCCAAAACTCTAGAACTAATAAACTATGAGATTAAATGAAGAGAAGAGAGGATGAACTAGTTAGAAGCCTCCTCCAAGCATAGTGTATGTTCCTCCATATGAGTTCTCCTTCAAAGTATGTTATATCTCCTCTAAAATAGGTTTAGAACTCTTTCTATATGAGTTGAAAGGGTTTTAGGCCGAAATAACCTTTCCCCAAACGAACTAGGAAAAGTCTCGTACCTAGTGTCCAGGGCAGCGACTCGCGCTGGAGGCAGTAACATTTTCTCACGTTCAAATNCCCCTTAGTCTTATTATTATTTGTTTTTTAATTTTCTTTCTTTTTCTTCCGTGTTTTATTCAATTTTGCTCCAAATCTCTTCATTTTCACACCGCTTTATTCCTACACAGTTAAAATATAATATTAAGCACAAAGTACTATAATTAATACTCAAAAGACGATCAAAAAGTACTATAATGTGAGGCAACAATGAGAAAATATATGCATTTTTGACCGAACATCATCAATCATTGTTCGGTACTTCCAACAACGCGAATGGAAGAGACTCAGTTCTTTGCGGTGCTCCCACAAACCAGACAGCACAAAGGGTTGGTAAAAATACCCCAAGGGATGAGATTGGCTTCGATGGGGCCGGGGGGATCGGCAGCGGATCTAGTAACAACAACAGTAATGATCCCTTCAAAATCGAGCTCATGCGATTTATGAGGAAAATATACGCTCGAATGGACCAAATTCCAAGCGCACCAGTGCTGAAGGACCCGAACTCAAAAAAGTACACCAAGTTGTCGTTCAAACCAAGCGCAGCACCATAGTTAATTCTGAAGAGGTTTAAAATGCCAGATGTACCAAAATATGATGGGACTTCGGACCCTCGGGGGAACATCACCACCTATACAACGACGGTGAAAGGAAATGACTTGGCCCAACATGAGATTGAGTCGGTTCTGCTGAATAAGTTCAAAGAAACCCTCACGAAAAGGGCCTTGACATAGTACTCGCTCCTACCTGTACACTCAATATATTCCTTTGAGATACTCGCAGACTTTTTCATCAAGGCCCATGTCAGGGCCAAGAAGATCTAGGCCCGGAAGGTGGACATATTCAGAATCTCGCAACAAGAGTACGAGTTGTTACATGAGTTCGTAAACAGATTTTAGAAAGAAATAATGTTGCTATAGGTCGTGCCAGATGAATGGTCAGCTGAGGCATTACTAAAGGGTTAAACCCGAGGAGCTTCGATACCTCCAGGAAACCAAAAGAAAGCCTGCTCGAGTTCCAGGCAACAACATGGGCGGATGTCCATAACCGTTATGAATCAAAGATAAGAATAGAGGATGATCAGCTCGGGTTCCCGACATCAACTAAGATCGGGATCGAGAAAATAATAGGGATAAATTGAAGGATGATTTTGATAAAGATCAACGATCTTCTAAGGTCCGGGTTTTTCCCTATGAAAGGGCAGAAGGACGCGAAGAGGGTTCCGGTCAGTGGATATGTTCGCTCCCGATAGAAGAATTGATTGCGGATGAATAATAGATCATTGCAAGACCTGTGTCCAGTTCCCGGGATTCCACCTACACCAGGCTGTCCGAGTACAATTTCAATATGAACGTAGTGGAGCTGGTTTCGGTGATGAGGAACATCAATGAAGTGCAGTTCCCGAGGCCGATGAGATCTGGTCCCACCCAGAGGGACCCTAATCTATGGTGCGAGTACCATTGGACTAACGACCATCGAACTGGGGACTTTCGACTTGTGCACGAGGAGGTGGAAACACTGTTGAAAAATGGCCATCTTAGAGAGTTCTTAAGCGACTGCGCTAAGAATAATTATGCAGCAGCCGGGAAAATGCAGATCCCTCGAAGATAGGTGAAGGCCCTCCCCGGCTAACCATCAACATAATTTTCAGGGGAAACGAGATCAATAGTGTAACCTTCTCGATAGCAAAAAAGACAAAAATATCAGTGACTCGTAGCAAGAGACTCGGGGAAGTCGCCGAGAACGACATCACTTTCATAGAAGAAGATGCCGATGGACTTCTATTGCCGCACAACGATGACCTAGTAATTTCTCTTAACATTCTAGATTTTAAAATTAAACTTATTTTGGTAGACCTAGGAAGTTCAGCCAACATCATTCAATGGAGAGTGCTAGAGCAAGCCAAGCTAACCGGAAGCATCATTCCAACAACAAAACTCCTCGCCCGGTTCAACTTAGCAAGTGTGACAACCCGAGGGGAGATCTTGCTGCCCACGAATGCCGAATGGCTCATGAACACTACCTTATTTGAAGTAGTATAAGGAAACATGGGCTACAACATAATTCTTGGCAGACCATGACTATACGAGATAAAGGTCGTACCATCAACATATCACCAACTTTTGAAATTCCAAACTCCGGAGGGAATCAAACAAATAAGAGGAGATCGACCGGCGACAAGGGAGATGAAAGCGGTCTAGGTTTCCAGTAGTAAAGGAAAGGAACACGCGGCATAGTAATTATGGGGACAGGACTAAACCCCATAATTTGAGAAGTTCTAGAGAGAAAGTTTCATTTGGGGATAGGACTAAACCCCGAGCTCAGGTAAGGATTTATTGAATTTCCTAAAACTATTATTGATTGTTTTGCATGGTCGCGCGTAGATATGATAGGCATCCCGCAAGAGGTGGCCGTGCACAATCTAAGCATGGACCCAAGCATCTCACCGGTAAGTTAAAAGAAGCGACTAATTGCCGAGGTCAGAAACAAGTTTGTCAAAGAAGAGGTAACTTGATTACTCGACATCGGTTCAATCCGGGAGGTAAAGTATCTCGACTGGCTAGCTAACATAGTAGTAATTCCAAAAAAGAACAATAAATTTCATATGTGCGTGGATTATAGGATATGAATAAGGAGTTCCCAAAAGAATCGTTCCCATTGCCAAACATTGATCAAATGATTGATGCAATGACCGGACACGAGTTGATGAGTTTTCTCGATGCCTATTCCGGGTACAACCAAATTAAGATGAACCTGAAGGATCCGGAAAAAACATTTTTCATGAAGAACTTTGGCACATATTTCTACAATGTGATGTCATTCGAGCTTAAAAATGCCGGAGCCAGTTATCAGAGGCCTGTGAACAAAATGTTTGAAAAGCAAATAGGGAAAACAATGGAAGTTTACATAGATGATATACCGGTTAAGTCTTTGAACGTAGGTGACCATTTGAAACACCTCCAGGAAACCTTTGACATCCTAAGGAAGCACAACATAAAGCTTAACCCCGAAAAGTGTGCGTTCAGAGTCAGCTCCGGTAAATTTTTGGGTTTCCTGGTTTGACAAAGGGGGATTGAATTCAATCTCGAAACTCATTTTCCGTACCTCAAAAAACCAGCCTTAGCTCTCGTAGTCGCCGCTAGAAAGCTTAGGCCTTATTTTTAATGCTACCCTATAGTCGTGGTGACAACCTTTCCCCTACGGAATATCCTTCACAAAGCTGAGTTGTCAGGTAGGCTGGCCAAATGGGTAATTAAAATTAGTGAATTTGATATTGAATATAAGTCCAGGACTGCGATCAAATCACAAATTTTGGCTGATTTCATGGCCGATTTTAGTCTCAGGATGCTGCTTTGACCACAAAAGAAGCGGTAATGGTGTCAAAAATGATATCAGGAGTTTAGACTTTGTTCACAGACGGAGCTTCCAACGTGAAAGGGTCCGGGCTCGGGGTGATCTTAATCACGACCTCGCGAGAAGTCCTGAGGCAGGCCATAAAAATTATTCCCTTGACTAACAATGAAGCCGAGTATGAGGCTTTAATTACAAGACTTGAACTGGCCCGGGGACTAGAATCCATAGTCATTGACATCGAATGCGATTCCTAATTAGTGGTAAATCAAATATGTGGAATCTTCGACACCAAAGAGGAGCGAATGCAACGGTATGTGGTTAAGGTTCAATCTTTGTTCGCGTGGTTCATGGAATGGTCGATCACCCATATCCTGAGAGAAGAAAATGCAGAGGCGGATGTGCTGGCCAATTTGGGACCGTCTACGAAATGAAGGGTTCAGATTCGGGAACCATCATTCAGCTCATGCATTCGGTACTGGATGTGGATGGTTATTATAAAGTAAATACGACTAACGTAGTCTAGGGTTGGAGGAATGAGATCATCGACTATATTGAGCATGACAAGCTGATCGAAGAACCGAAGGCATCCTGAGTGCTCCGTACCGAAGCAGCTCATTACAGATTTTGAGGAGGAAAATTATATAGAAGGCCGTTCCAAGTCTTGTTGGCTCGATGTTTAGGAGCCTCCAAGGCTAATTACGTCATGAGAGGTTTACGAAGGAATTTGCGGGAATCATTCAAGAGCAGATTCATTGGTGTTAAAATTAGTTAGGACATGATATTATTGGCTCCGGATGGAACAAGACGCTAAGGCATTCGTTCATAAATGTGACAAGTGTCAATGCCATGCACCATTAGTGCACCAGCCGACAGAACTGCTGTATTTGGTACTATCCCCATGGCCATTTATGAAGTGGGGGATGGACATAGTCGGGCCGCTGCCATCGGCTCCCGGGAAGGTAAGATTTATTTTAATTTTAACTGATTACTTCACTAAGTGGGTTAAAGCAGGTCCTTACCAGAAAATCGGTGTGCGCGAAGTGGTCGATTTCCTATTGGAAAGCATAATTTGCCGGTTTGGAATAGCGAGGGAGATTGCTTGTGACAACAGGCCATAGTTCATAAGCTCAAAGGTCACAAAATTCCTTGAAGACTTGAATATTAAAAGAATCACATATTCTCTATATCATCCGAGCGCAAATGGAAATGAACCAATAAGGTGATTATTCAAAACCTCAAAAGAGGTTGGAAGCAGCCAAAGGCAAGTGGCCTGAAGAATTACTGGGAGTGTTGTGGGAATATCGCACGATGGCCAAATCAAGCACGGGGGAGACACCTTTCTCTCTCGTATATGGTGCAGAATCTCTGATCCTAATAGAAGTAGGAGAAACAACTTTACGGTACTTCGGGGCGGACGAAGAAATAAATAATGAAGCATTGCTAGTCAAATTGGAGTTGCGTGACGAACGCAGCGACTTGGAGCACATAAGGATGGTGGCCCAGAAACAAAGAATGGAAAGATGCTATAACCGAAGGGTCAATTCCGTTATTTTTTCCAAGTGGAAGATTTGGTTTTGGAGAAAGTGACTCAAAACACCTATGAGCTCAATGCAGGAAAGTTGGGCCCAACATGGAAAGGCCCCTACCGAGTTCCAATGTCACCGAAAAGGGATCATACAAACTAAAAAACCAAGCTGGATTAAAATTGCCGAGAAACTAGAATGTGACCCACCTCAAAAAGTATTATTGCTGATGAGCACTGCTTGTACTGAAAGTATGTGATGCACTCTTTTTCCCTTCGTCTAGTTTTTATCCCAATTGAGTTTTTCTGGAAAGGTTTTAATGAGGCAACAACAGAAATCATACTACAAGAAAACGTCATCAGTAGAGATAAGACCTTTAAATGACAAGGCATGGAAAAAACAAACCACTACGGGGTGGTTAGATAGTCTTTGACTCGATGGCAAATTCCTAAGGTGAAGCAAAACTTACCATCGGACCAACCGTTCACGAATGCTCTTTCCGACAAGCCACCAGGGGCGGTTAGATAATCTTTTGGTTAGATAATCTTTTGCTTAATAGCAAAGTTCCTAACGGGAAATGAAGCTTTCTATCCAACAAAAGATTATCCAACCATTCACTAGTGGAATCCTCAAAGGATCAAGACTTCCAGTGTTCCAATTCGTATTCTTCGCATTCAAACACGGGGGGGGGGAGGATATAAGAATATGACAACCTGATTGCCACAGAAACCGGGACTACAAGGGAACAAAAATGTCTCATCAGGATCGGGGACTGCATAGCCAGCCCCGTAGAAACAAGTTGTACAAGTTAGCCACATGTAATGGCAATTTCTTTTATTTTAGCAAAATGCATGCTTACGTACTTTTGAAGATGGAAAGAATAAAATAAATTCCCTTTAGTTTTTTCTTTTTTCTTGTCCAAACGATGAATTGATTTTATCATTTGAAAGTTAATCAAATACTTCAAATGCTAGTGCCGGAATGAATACGAGACATCCTCTTCAAGAGCAACGTAAACATAAGAGGCCCTCTCTTATGAAACCATCACAGTAAAGGGTTGGTTCCGAAAGAGTTTATGCCCGGAATTCAAATGCTATTGGGGAAAAATGCACCCGAAACCTTACCTAATATGACGCAAAAGCAATAAATTTTTCCAATGCTTAAACAGAAAGCACTTTTACTTATTAAACGTGTCAAGCAGCACAAGTACAAAAATACAAAAAGCAACAAAGGAAAAGAAAAAAAGGCTAAACTACGTCACCCCAGAACTCGGGGGAAGAGAAGCATCAGCGCCCCTGGGAGAAGTAGGCGGATCTCCCGTCGGCTCAGGATCTTGGTCTTCATCGTTATTCTCTTCAAGTTCCTCATCGGTTCCTGAGAACTCGTAACCGAAACCAGAGAATTCGGTTGCATCAGGCTGATCTGGGAGGCATCCTCGAGCAGTTAAATCTAGCTCTTGGGCCATGGCGATCTCATCGTCAATATCAAGTTGCATCAGGCTGATCTGGGAGGCATCCTCGAGCAGTTAAATCCAGCTCTTGGGCCATGGCGATCTCATCGTCAATATCGATGATGCCCGCTTTGGCCTCTTCCAAGGTTTTTCTCCTCATATTATACATAGAATGTGTTTTTTCAATGATGAGGGAATCCGCTCGGCGATGAAGTTCTGATTTAAGACTATCAAGATCGGTTAGAAGGCCCTCCAACTCGGATCTACTGGCGCTAAGGCTAATATAAAGATCACGGATAATGGTTATATGAACCTTATTATGTTCCATGATCCTCTTATACCTATCCTCTGTCTGGGCATGCTTCTCCTCGGCAGCATCAACCTCTTTAGCTTTGGAGTTCAAGGCTGCCTCCAAGTTGTTCACTCTCTTAATGGAGGCAGAATCGTGCGTGGCAGCAGCAAGCACAGGATCTTGGACCTCGACCCATTTAGCCTTAGCTTCTTGAAACTATACAGTTAGCTGAGAGGCTTCTTGGCTGAGGGTCATCACTTCCTGCTCACTATGTTGCAATCGAGCCTCCAACTCACTTGCCTCAGCAACTTTTGCTTCCAGCACCGGGAGGCGAGCAATAATTTGGTCCCTCTCAACCAACAACTGATCCCGCTCGGACTTCCTTCTTTATGAAGGATCAAATTTGAAGGTCCTTAGAAGCAAGGAAGTAGGCATGCAAAATACATACCAAAGTTAAAAACCCTGTCATGACAAATCAAGAAAAAAACAATCAGTAAAAGAACAAGCTTGTTACCGCTGCCACATTGTGCATGGCATTATTTGACAAACATTCTGCCGAAAAAGATTTCATTTTCTTCTTTTCCTTTTCCGAAGTCAGCAACTTCAGATAATTGGCGAGTTCCACCGGCTGGGACAACAGCCGAGAGAGAGACACTCCTCCTCCTCTAGGATCTACAAAAGGGGGCGAGTAGTTGTGTCCCAAATTCCCATGGTCTGGGGACTGGGGAGGAGACATATCCTCCTCTAGGGCGTCTGCGTCCAGCGGGGATGATGTAGCAGTTGCTGGTGATGAAGGTATGGTCGACGTGGAAAGATATAAGGCTGATGGTGTTATGGGTTGAGAAGCAGTTGCGACAGAGGCAATGTTGTTTATTGGTTGCTCACCAACCGAAGGCGGAAAAGGCTCGATACTCGACCTCATAATACCGGGATAAACAACTAGGATCGAAAAGGGAGAATTAGCATTCTCTACCAAGTCAAATTCTCCCTAGAGCGCTTGGGCATCGTCCTCGATTGGGGTTATAAGCTCCTTAGACTGAGCATTCTATTGAGCTGATGAAGGTCGTTGTCTCCTTTGTAGGGAATCCCCTTCATCACTGGCTTCCCCATCATCGATAACCATAGTGGTTGCGGCTGGCTTGGGTGAAACTTTCTTCATTTTATTATTCTTGTCGTCGATAGAAGAAGAACACCGCCTTTTTAGTTGCTTGTTCTCCGAACGGGGACCCGTAGAGGAAGCGCTTGCACCGGAAGCAGATCTGATGGCACCCATTCGGGTAAAAGCCTCCTTCAACAACCTCGCAGCCTCCGCGAGATCAACAAAAACATCCTCCTCAGGGATGATGACAGAACCTTGTGGGAAAGCTGAATCCAACAAAAAAGAAAGGGGGTGAGGTTAGCTAATTTTCCTATGTACAAAGATACATGAAGGCAGAATCAGTTTACCATGATTCTTGGCCCTCCAGCCATACTTGGGGGCCAATTCTTTCCACCTAGCAGGTCCCAGGCGTGGTGATGTCCAGAATCTTCTGAACCACGGATACAGGCCTTCAACCCTTGCTGGTGTCTACCGAGTTGCTGAAATAATGGAAGGAGAAGGATTAGGAATGACATGAAATATTCTTTTTTAAGAAAAAAAATATAGACTTTGAAGTTACGTGTACGAGTCCAGGACTCGGGGAAAGACGGAGTTGTAGCCGAGATGATGTCCCTGGTGGCAATGATGATGAACCGCTCCATCGACCCACGGTCATTATCGTCATCCATGGTGGTGAGCAAATCATGGTGGCCACGTTTGCTGAAATTTATTACTCCCCCATGGAAAATTTGGAGGAGTAGAGGTTCATCATATAAGACAATGTGAGGTCCTCCTTCATTTTCTGCACATTCGCCATAGACAGGCCACCGTTCGCTACACCGAAGGGTCCACCTGTGCCAAGAAAACCCGGTATTGGAGGCACAACTCCAAAATCACGGGGTCAAGTCCCCTGCTCAAATAAAAAGCTCCCAAAGTGAATGGGTACGTGTAAAAATACGTGAAGCCCTTCTTAGTGAAAGTTACTCGCTCCCCTAGATTAGGAGCAATGATGTTAAGGTCGTGGCAATCACAATTCTTCTTCGCAGCAGGAATGCTAGAAGGGAAAATATAAGAAGGATATTTTCCAACAGCCCAAGTGCGAGAGCTTGAAGAAGGGAACTTCTTTTCGAAGTCTTTGGTTGTGTTGAGATGTTTGGGGATGATGATGCTCACAGTACGAGGGTCAACATCAACTTCGATTTCTTTGTCTTTGCTCCTCTCCAGGCCCCCACCGGAGAGAAGAACAAAGCCGTTAGAAGAGTTAGTGAAAGAAGTCATGATCAACAGAAGGGGATAAGAGTTCTTTGAAGAGGATTAAAGAAAAGTGAAAGCAGAAAAGATTTGAATACAAAGAAGTTGAGAAAGTTATTGAAACTGTTACGTGTAAACGACTAAGAATGAGGCGTATAAGTAAAGAAATATGTGGCTAAAATCGTGGCTATGATTACCTCGAGAACCGGCAAAAATATTGCTAAATCGGGAGGTAACACGTGTTCGGGGTATTAAATGTGAAGAGACGTACGTTTTATCAAGTGTCAGAAACTTTTCAGAAGGGTTCAGAAAATTTTCCGCCAAGAAAAGAATCTTCACCAACTTCTCGGTGACACACAGTATAGGAAAAAATCGGTTCACATTAAATACTTGAATGGCAGAGTAACACGTGGAACCGGGGTGCAGATGAAAAATGAAGCGAGGGAAAACCAAGACAGAGGACAACAACTTCGGTACGCATCGGGTAGACCCTGAGGGAACATTATCAACGCGAGCAAATAATTTATCATCAGGTGACATTCAATGAAGAATATTCCTCAATATTAAACATGCATCCGTTACATATTCATCAATGACCCCCATTATTTTCATTGAAGAGGGGCTTGATCCTAGGACCTTATTCCCTAGGTATGACTATA
This sequence comes from Nicotiana paniculata, assembly GCA_005239505.1. Lineage (NCBI taxonomy): Eukaryota > Viridiplantae > Streptophyta > Magnoliopsida > Solanales > Solanaceae > Nicotiana > Nicotiana paniculata. The sequence goes on along the minus strand of ML330200.1, from coordinate 26,774 downwards.
AATAGTGACTTCAACAATCATTGTAAGACAGAAATTTTTTGACAAACTTATGCTACTCACTATTCCAAGCTGAATATTACTTTACTATTTGTCTAACGCTATTCATATTGTTGCCTTCAGAAGCCTTGCTCCCGGATCTAAGTTGTCTACTATTTTATCTCGATTTCAACGTTAAGTTTTGCATTTCATTCAATTTATTTATCATTTTGAGATCAAATTGATTCGCTTGTCTATAAACCACGTTATAAATTTAACCAGTATCGTTTAACGGGTAAACACCTACCTTATCCCGTCAAATTTGAAATTATTTTATTCCACCGCCTCAATAATATAAAATAGTCCAGAGATTATATCCCGGAATAATATAGTCCGCGTACCAAACGACCCTAGAGACTGATAAAGCCAGATAGGACCTATGTATTCCGTTGGCCCCAAGGAAAAGAGGCTGGGACCCACAGCGGTGATATCCTAATAAACACGAAATTCAGGGGCATTCTACCAATGACATAAGACGTTGTACTCTAAACAAGGCGCGAAGGCGTGTCAAAAGGGGGAAGACACGTTGGAGAAAAGAAATAATAGTAAACACTAAATTTATTTGTATATCGGCAGAGTTTGTTTCTGTATAAGATTCACTACCCAAAAAGGGAACTCTCTATATAAACAGATTTCCATTTAAGAAACTGATCACTTTCTCATTACTTAGCCCTAACTGTGTTTTTTTTTCTTCTAACAGTCAATTTAATGGAGTCTCCGCCGTCACTTTCTCTATACATCTCCCAGAATTCAAAGTAACAAACATACACTCATTTACTGTTTTTCTATTCGTTTTCTTATCTGGGTTTTTACAGTTCGATGTTGTTGATTTGTGGAAAAAGAATTTTATGAGTGAAACGCATTAACCATTTGATGATTTCTTTTTGGGTTTTATATCTGAGTTTTTGTGATTATGATGATGTTAATCATGCATATAAAAAAGAGGATTCCAATAAACACAGAGTCAATTAATCTTTTTTTTTTCTTTGTTTATGTTGTTCGTTTTGATTCTGATAATGTTCATACATAGGAAAAGAGAATTCTTAGTAAAACAAAGACTATCTGTCATTTTTTGTTTTCTCTTTATGTGGTCTTCTTGATTCTGAAAATGTTGATACAAAGAAAAATTCATAAATTTGAGTAAAATAGAGGCCCATTAATTTGATCATGTCCTTTTTTGTTTTTTTAATCTTTGATTTTCTTTGTGTGGGTGTTTAATGTTTGATTTTCTAATGATTTTAATACACATGAGAAAGAGTATCTTTCACCATAATTCGGAGTATAACAGTTAACACAAACCCATGGGATGTTTTTTTAAGTACTTTTCTACTTTCTTTATGTTAATTTTTTTTTTTAAATTCTGATGGTGTTTCATCTCAAAATTTCTGTTATTTTTTTTTTACCTTTTTTATCTGGGTATGTGCGAATTGGATGGTACTAATACATAGGAAAAGAGTGTTTCACCTTTCCTCATTTGATATTTTTCTTCTATTTTTGGTTTCTTTTGTGATTCTGATGGTATTTATGCACAGACAGACTTCTGATGTTTTTCATTTAATGTTGTTTTTTTTGTGGTGTGATTCTGATGTGCACATCAAAAACAGTCTTTCACCTGAACTAAAAGCAAACCAGACCCACTTGATGTTACTCTTTTTTTAGTATTATGTTTTCTGTATGTGGGTCTGGTGTTATTAATGCTCAGGGGAAAAGAGTGTTTCTCCAGAGCTTTAAGTAAAACACAGACCCTTTTGATTGTCATTTCATTTTTTTGTGTTTTCATCGTTTATGTCTGTGATTTTGTTGGTATTAATGCACAGGAAAAGAGTGTTTCCTAGCGGGAGTTCAATTGATGGGCAGATGGTGGATGCCTCGCCCTCTATCAGTTGGAGTTCAAAATCAGAGTCTGTTAATCAAAAGGAGGTACTTTAGTTCCTTCTTGAAGCTTTGGCTTTGGCATATGATTTCTTGATCACGATAAAAAGTTTGATTATATAGTGCAAAAGTCATGTGTCTCTTCTTGGAAATACTGAAGTCAAGTTGTGTTTGATGAAGTTGTGGGAGAGAAAATCTTGATGCTATTGGTTTTCACTTAGCATTTCCTTTAAACAGGGAAATTTGCACACAACCTAGCAAAGGAAAGCCAACTTGTTGTACCTTTGCAAGAGTTTGAGAAAACTCAAAACATTAATAGATGTTTTGATTTGAATCTTTATTGTTTGTTTTTCTAGAGGTTATAGATTTCAGGGGTAAGCACTTTATTGTAGGACATGGTACTAATGCTGATGAATCGTGTTCATTTTGTAGTTTATTCACCGTGAAATGATAGATGTTGACATGGAAGGAGGTCATAGTGATGCAATGTTTATTGATGGGAATACTGAATCTAGTAGCAAAGGAAAGGTAACTAGAATTGCCAGTAGTTATTACAAGGATCTTGACAAAGTACTGGTTACCTTTATGTTTTATGTGTGTTCTGTTCGGGGGCTAATTTGTAGATTCTCATCTTTCGCAGGAAATTTTGCTCGAACTTTCCCTTGGTCGTGGTGGTTCAGCAGATAGTGGATCAGTAGATCAAGTTCAGTCTTCGAAGAAGCACTGCCCTTCAGAATCAGATGGCCTAATAATTGCAGATGATTTTGGTGCTGACCTATATTATGGAGATGATGTGCATACAGACATGTATTTTGATGACCCAGTGCATACGGAGTATGCCATTATGCAATCACATTTTGATCATATGGATATTCCACCTGGTGTTGAGGTTCCAATCCCGTGGATGTCCATTCCTGCTGAAGCTAAAATGGCGCCAACCGCTACAACCACATCATCCACTTCGAAAGCTTCGAGTTTTCCTTTTGGAAAAGAAGCCCCTAAGGTACTAAGGCACCAGTCCACTTCATGGTATGGCTCAACTCCTGTTAGTCAGCCTACGCCATTTGAGCTATCTTCGTCGTCTCTGGGACCTGCTTTTTGCAAGAGCAGACTTTATACCAAAGGAAAGTCACAAGAGACAAGTTGTAAAGAACAAAGTGGTTCTACAAACCTAGCACTTGGGGCAGGAAAATCTTTTAATGCTCAAGGATCTTCTTTTAAACGGAAGTTTCGTTTTTTCGAGGGAACTGCCTCTGACAGTTGGCATACTCAATCTATACCTGGTGTATCTCATTTCCCTGAAGTTCAATTTGTACCTCCACAAATGCCTGGTTGGACAAATTTACCCTTTAATATGACAACTGCTCCAGCTTCTTCAGGGTCTATGCTCGCACCAGGTGGTATGAACTCTCTCCCTGTGCAACAGGTGCATCCGGCGTTTATGCTCCCACAAGGTGGTCTGAACTCTCTCCCTCTGCAACAGGTTCATCCGGGGGTTATTTTCACAGCAGATGCTATGAACCATTTCCCTCAGCAACAGATTTATCCAGGATCTGTTCTCACACCAGGTCCTACGTACTATTTCCCTCAGGAAATGGATCATGCAGTCTGGACTCAGGGTCTGCACGAGAGTGTAACTACTACAGAGAGTTCATCAATTCAGTCTGGATCAGTTTCTAGTGAGGGACAGCGTAGAGATTTAGGTGAAAGTCTGAAGAATTTCCGTCTCTTCAAAAAATTTGATACTGTTCAAGATCATTCGGACCATTTCTTTTCTGGACTTGCATCCCTTGACAACCAGGTTGGCATAACTGAAAACATGTGGTTGATAGTTTTGATTACTTTTGCTTCGTCTTATTACTAAATATTTGTCACTTTGCTGTAGGCCTCTAAGAGTTGCGCCAAGAGAATACAGGAGGAATGGAAGATACTGGAGAAAGATCTGCCTGGTAATATGAGCAATTATTTTGTCTTCCATAGCATTTGTACCTGATCTGTGATGATTGTTTTTGTCATCAAGCCATTGAATTGAGTGCTCATAAATTTGTCTAATAATTATTTCTTGAGGAGCTCAGCGATAATGTGAATTAGAGATAAAAAAACTTGCTTGTTGTATACTTTTTGTAATGACACTCACTTGAGCGCCTTTTCATGAGCAGATACCATATTTGTCCGGGTGTATGAAACGAGAATGGATCTGTTGAGGGCAGTGATTATTGGAGCTGATGGAACTCCGTACCATGATGGCCTTTTCTTCTTTGATGTTTTCTTCCCTAGCAACTATCCGAATGTTCCACCAGTATGTGTCGACCTATCAAAGATGTCTTATTTTATCTGTTAAAATGTTTTAATTTTCCCTTTTTCTACCTGAAGTCTAATGCCTTCCTAACTATTGTTGCCAGCATGTACACTATCATTCTTTTGGTCTTCGTATCAATCCGAACTTGTATGAATGTGGAAAAGTGTGCCTGAGCCTTCTCAACACATGGGGCGGTAGAGCGAAGGAGAAATGGATCCCTGGTGAATCAACTATGCTACAAGTTTTGGTTTCCATACAAGGGCTAATTTTGAATGCAAAGCCCTATTTCAATGAGCCTGGATATGCAAAGATGAGTGGATCAGCCATGGGGGAAAATTGCTCAGTGCAATATAATGAGAGCATTTTCATTTTAAATCTCAAAACAATGGGTTACTGTATGAGGCGACCACCACAGGTATATGTTTGTTCATGACTATCCATTGCTATATAAGCTTTTCAATTATGCTTTATGACATTATTTTCTTGGAGTTAATTTTAAATATGATTACTGAACTTTGTTAGCTATAACAGTAAAGTGACTGAATTTTAGTCACTAAAAAGGTAAAATTACAAAATTATTTTGTCACATTAAGCCAACTGAGTTTTATTCGTTACGACAGTAAAGTCTAAAGACTTTACCACTATAACGACAACATACCATTCAAGGTGTTACTGTTATAGTGGTTGAGATCCATTAACTCTAATGCAACATAAATAGTATTTTGACTTTACTGTTAATAGCGGATAAAATTCAGTTAATGTACTAAACAAATTAGTTGTGTTGTTATCATGGGTAAAGCTCAGTGACCATGCAACTTGATTTTACAACAACACAACAACAACACAGTATAATCCGACATGTGGGGTCTGGGGAGGGTAGCGTGTACGCAGACCTTACCCCTACCCGGAGGATAAAGAGGTTGTTTCCAAAAGACCACGCAACTTGATTTTCTTGATAAAATACTGGTTGTTGTGTGCCTTTGGTCTTAAATCAACTACTACTAATTTGAATTTCCGGCTCTCTTGTTGCAGCATTTTGAGGATTTTGTTGTAGGGCATTTCTTTCAAAGTTGTCATGATATTCTTGTGGCATGTAAAGCATATACAGATGGTGCTCAAGTAGGTAGCCTTGTTAGAGGATGTGTTCTGAATGCTGTTGAAGGTGACAAAAAAAGTTGCTCTCTGGGTTTTAAGGCCATGTTGGCTGGATTCATCCAGACGCTGGTAGATGCATTTACAAAGATTGGCGCAAAGGATTGTGACAAATTTCTTCCCATGGCACAAAATGCGTCAACTGGAGTAGCGCCACCAGTTAACATAGAGAGCTGCTGACCATATATAGACTGAAGATATTAATAGAGGTGCGTAAGCTGGCCCGGACACTACACCGGACACTACAGTTAAAAAAAAAGAAAACATTGTTATACGTTATGTTGACAAACTAGTTTTGAGCTTGCATCATCAGCCGAGTCTCCATGTTTTTGGGTGATATTTTGTATATGGCTGTTATGACAGTTTATACAACTAATCGATCAAATTACTTTTTTGTTAAGCTTAGCTCATGATTCATGATTGTTGCTACAATTTTATAGCGTACTCAAGTTTCAACCGTTCTTTCTCTAGTTTCTGGTTTTGTCTATAGACATTAAATATAAATTGGAAAAGGTCCAAATATTCCCTTGAAGTATGCGAAATTAAGTGAATTTGTTCATCGTTGATATTTTGGTACAAATATGCCCATGCCGTCCAATATTTCCTCCAAATATGTCCTTATTTTAAACGGCTCCATATGGAGACAAATTTTGTCCCACGCGCATACTTTGTGGACATGCTTGGCCCGTTCAAGTTCTTAAATTTTCACATTATTGAGGTATCTTATTGGGTTCATGGCAATAAAATAGAAGTTTGTAATGATAAAATTCCTATCAAATCAATTGATTTCCTTCTATAAATCTTAAATACAAACAAAGAGAAGCAAAGTGTAGAAAACTTCAATCATTTTGTTGGAAGAGAAACCTATATAGTTTTTGGCCTATTTGAGAATAATATATTTCTATAACAACACGTGTTAGTACTAATTGTCTCATCCATCCATATTTGATTAGACGTGAAATTTATAAAAAGTTGAAAATCAATATGATCTAAAATACGTCATGGGAACTTTTTTTAAACAATAAATTATTTTATTAAAGTAAAAAAAAAATTAAAATTAAATTATTTTTTAAAATATAAAAAAAGGTTTGAAATTGACTAGAAAAGAGGAGAACTATATTCAAGTATATAGCATACCAAAAATAATATAATAGTAGTAGTTGAAGTATCTTATCATAGTATACTATGATACTAACATGTAGACCTGGCAAGACGGTTAAAAATAATAGTTATCCATTCAATTCAACCCATTAAAAATGGGTTGAATAATTGACTTTTTAAAACTAGGTCGAATATGGATAATTACCCATATTATCCATTAGAAAAATGAGTAACCAAATGGGTAACCAAATGGGTAACCAATAGGTAAAATATGGATAATACAATTATTGAAAAATTATTTCAGTAATGTTTTTCTGTTGCAAGGGGCAACAAATTCATATTAGAGCTTGAGGCTAATATGAAATCATGAATGGATAATATGGTTACTCATTTTATCCGCTGGTTAACCCGTTTATTACCCGTGTTAAATATAGGTCGGGTAGGATAATTTATCCGTTTTTTCCATTACTTGGTTCGACCCGAACCATAACCCACCCGACCCACCCGTTTGCCACTCCTACTAACATGGTATATATATCTTATAATGACTGAATATCATAGAGGATTGGTACATTTCTTCACAAAAGAAACTCATTAGACCTATATGATACCCACATGGTATATGCTTGTACTCACAGAGTATCATAGAGGTCAAGTTCATTCCCTGTAGACACATTATAATCACATGGTATATATTATACGGAAAAGGCCAAAAAATATCCTTCAACTATTTGAAATAGCTCAAAAATACCCTCAGTTTGTGTTTGGTACCAAAAATATCACTGCCGTCTATGTTTTGGACCACAAATGCCCTTAAACCGTTAGTTTTGCCATTGAAGCTGACATGACAGTCCAGCTAGGTTCGATTTGCTTACATGGCCATCCACCCAAGCGATCTACCAATTCGTCTTCAACCTCTAACGGGTTCTTTCGACCCGGTTTCAAACTCATTTATAGACCCGATTCGTTTTCACAATTCCAAACACCAAACACCTTATTTTAAAACGCAGAAGTGCTAGAAATTCGATTGACTAATAATTTCTTATAGTCTGCCTTTAGTTGAACTTTAGTAATGTTAGCTTGGTTTTGATCTACTCAGCTATTCCTAGGTCGAACTTTTTTAAAGAAGCACATGAATTGGATGGATATTCATATCCTACACCAAAATGACGCTGGAAAGATAATGTACGTAGGAACAGAATCTGAAAAATTAAATGCTAAATCATTTTACGAATTAGTTGATGTAAATGACCAGAAAAAGATGGCAGTTCATGGCCTCTTTGTGGAGTTTTAATCCTTATTAGGGGTCTGTTTGATTTGGGTCAGGTTAAAGGGTGGTTGGGTAGAGATATTTTTGGTACAAAAAATAAACGGAGGGTATTTTTGAGCTATTTCGAATAATTTAATGGTATTTTTGACTCTTTTCCATATATTATATACTGCTAGGGTATCATAGAGGTGTAGCTCATTCATTCTAAAAAAATACTCAGTCCTCTATAATACCAACCTTGTATATATCATATACTAATAGGGTACCATAAAAGTCTGGTTCATTCCTTTCAAAATCACTATCGCTCATTTATGATACCTTCATGGTATATATCATATACTGACATGATATCATAAAGATCCGATTTATTACTTCCAGAAAAAATCCCATACCTCTATGATAACAATCTGGTATATATCATATACAGAATATGATAGAATATCATAGAGGTCTTATTCATTCATTCCAGAAACATACTTACTCCTCTACATAGTATATTATTTTAATATATTATATAACATTATAATATACTATTGTAGGGGTAGCAAAATGGTTAAAAAAAAATATTAACCACCTATATTATCCACTAAAAAATAGGTTGGATAATGAACTTTTTAAAAACGAGTCAAATATGGATAAGAACCATATTATCTATTTAGAAAATGGATAACTAACGGGTAACAAATGTGTATAACTTTTACATTTGTAAAGCTCAACTTGGAGGTTCCTCAAGTTAGAGAGACTAAAAATTCTCCCAAAAGTGATCATATACAAGAAGTCATATGCAAGAAGTCATGGATAATATGGTTACCCATATTATCTACCGGTTAACCCGTTTTTTATCCGTATTAAATATGAGTCGGGTCGGATAATTTATCTATTTTTTCATTACCCGCTTTCGACTCGAACCATATCCGATCCGACCCGCCTGTTTGTCACTCCTATACTATTGCAATATATTGTATACTAATATAGTATGATGTTACGGTATATTATATATTATTATAGTGTAATATTATAGCACATTGTATACTATTATATTATATTGTTATGGTATATTATTGTAGAGATACTATTGCAGAAGTATATATTAATACAGTATTATATTTTATAGTATATTCTGTACCATAACGGTATACTATTGGTTAATTGAATTTCCCCCATACTAAAAGGCTTCAAACTCAACAATTGTAGTCTTCAAACATTCAATCCCATCAATTACCTCAACTAAGCTCTAAATACGACCAAATTTTAGTATAAATCCAAATGTGCTATAGATAATATATTGTAACATCCACTTCGAATCACACAACAAAATCTTTAAGTTGAGAATTCATATTTAAGATCTTCAAGTTTGTGGGTCTTCAAATACATGTAAAAATTATATCTAGAATTTTGAAAAAGTCTATAAGAAGAAAATCTATAAAAACATTCGAGTTCTCCCTTTCACCGCATATGAAGTGCTAGAGAGTGACAAGGATTAGGTGAAGAGAACTAAACATATATACACAATGAATTAGAAGTTATCCCTAGAAATATAAAAGGCCTAAAGGCATGCTGCCTAAAAAATAAACTAATTAAGAGTTCATTCTAGAAACATGAGAACAGGGCAACTGAAAAGCAAAAGGTTGACCCTAAAAGGAGATCCAAAATATCATGAATTGATATTGTCGTCATGATCCAAAATTTCCACTTTCGAAATCGTGATGACGTTTACTATTTTACTTGCTAAGCCAACGTTAGAAAATTTCTTTAAAGTCAATTTTAGCAATTTCAGTAACATAATCAATTAAGCTAAATAGAAGCTAAAACTGAAATGCGGAATAACATAAAGCCCATAATATCTGATACAATTCGGATCTGGAGTCACAACTCACGAGCTTCTAAGATTTTCTACAAACATAGTCTGAAAGAAATACAATTATTCTGAATGAAAAGAAACAGTAAAATAGGAAAAATAGAAGGGGACTCTAAGGTCTGCGGACGCCAGCAGATCTACCTTGAGTCTCCAATAAGCAAGTCCAAGTTGCTAAGCATCACGATCAGCTATGGCCGATACCAAAATTTGTACAAGAAGTACAGAGTGTAGTATGAGTATAACCGACCTCATGTACTCGTAAGTGTTGAGCCTAACCTCGACAAAGTAGTGACGAGGCTATGACAAGACACTCACATAATAAACCTGTGCAAATAACAATATATGTGCAAGATAACAACGAATAAAAGCTAATCATGTACTATTGGGAGGGGGACATGTTAAAGGGGATACAAGATACGAGAGATACAACGGGAATGATAACCAGAACAGTCAATATGCCTTTAACCAGTGAAAACAATTAAGCACAATGAAGAACATTGCACGGCATCACCCTTCGTGCTTTTACTTTCAACCTCACAATGAAACAATGATACTGCGCGACATCACCCTTCGTGCTTTTACTCTTATTCTCAATATAAATCAATTGATACGGCACATCATCACCCTTCGTGCTTTTACTCTTACTCTCAATATAAATTGATTGATACGGCTCGGCATCACCCTTCATGCATTAACTCTCATAACATGGCACGGCATCACCCTTCGTGCATTAGCACTCACAATATGGGACGGCATAGCCCTTCGTGCATTAACACTCATAATATGACACGCCATCACCCTTCATGCTTTAACACTCTCCCTTACCATATAACAATGAACAAGTAAGAACAGAGAGATAAGATCAACGAGAACAAGCCTTACTTCAACAATGGTTCCACAATACCAATCTCAACTTGGAATCAATACTCAATTGTCAAAAAAAACCATAAACATGGTAAGAACGATCAATTTGACAAATAACTAGTCTAAGCATGGATAACATGATCAAAGAAAGCAATAATTGCAAGGAACAAGTTCCACCCGCTTGCTTTAACCCGACAACAACCCATAAGTGCTCGTCACCTCACATATACGTTGTACCCACCATCTAAACATGTAGATAGACAAACAAGTCTTAATCCTCAAGTTAAGGTTAACTATGGCACTTACCTCGCTTCAAAAGTCCACTCAAAACTCAACTACCTCTTTACCTTTCAAACAAGCCTCCGAACCAATAGAATCTAGCAAATTACCAACCAAACGATTTAAATTAAGCCTTAGGAACTACCCACGATTGCAAAGCATTCAATTTATGAAAAAGTCAACAAAAGGTAACCCCCGGGCCCGCTTGGTCCAAATCCGAAATTCGAACCAAAACCCGATTACCATTCACCCCCGATCCCGGTTATGTAATTTGTTTTGGAATCCGACGTCAATTTGAGGTCTAAATCCCCATTTTAAAAAATCCCTAATTCTAACCAAACCCCCAATTTTCACCATGAAAACACAAGATTTTAGGTTGAAATCTTAGGAAATGAAATGAAAGATTGAAAGAAACTAGTTTAGAATCACTTACCAATGATATAGGGAAGAAGAGTTCTTTGAAAAATCGCCTCTAGGCTTTCTAAGTTTGAAAATTTGAGAGAATGAATAAAAATCCCGTTTTCTCAGCTATTTGGTCAGTTGCAGATGTCGCATTTGCGACCTGGGGTTCGCAAATGCGAGCCGCGAAAATGCGAGGAAACAATCGCAAATTCCAAGTCCCTTCTATTCCTGTTGTCCTCACATTTGCGATGATTTGTTCGCAAATGCGAACTCTGACCTTCCGCAAATGAGGCAGTTTGATCGTAATTTCCAGGTCGCAAATGCGAGCCCCGAAAATGTGAGGAAAAAATCGCAAATTCCAATTCCCTTCTATTCCTGTTGTCCTTTCATTTGCGATGATTTGTTCGCAAATGCGAACTCTGACCTTCCGCAAATGCGGCCGTTTGATCGCAATTGCGATCACTATACCCCCTGACCCATTTCGCAAATGCGAAGCTTTGTTCGCAAATGCGAACTTGAGATGCTCCAGCTACTCTTTGCAAATGCGATGAGTTGCTCGCAAATGCGAACCCATCAGAGGTCGCAAATGCGAAGCCTGACCTCGCAATTGCGAGGTCTGAGGCCTGCACCAGATCTGAAACACACAAGCACACTCCTAAGTCCGAATTTCACTCTGTAGCCTATCCGAAACTCACCCGAGCCCTCGGGGCTCTAAACCAATTATGCACACAAGTCTAAAATATCATATAATTTAGTCGCACGATCAAATCGCCAAAATAACACCTAGAACTACGAATTGAGCATCAAATCAACGGAAATTTTCAAGAGAACTCATAATACTATAAAAAAATGGACTGCATTAAAATCAATGGGCACACCGATGATAAAGATGATCATCAACTCTATTATTTTTATCATGAGTTCAAAAACTACATTCCATGATTTGAGAGTAGAGGCCCTCTGACATAGTCCTCGATGAAGTTAGGAACCATACTTAGAGCATGTTTGGCCAAGCTTCCAAAAAGGTTATTATGAAAAATATTTTTTTTAAAAGTGTCGATCTCAAAAGTACTTTTGAAAAAAAATAGTTTGTGTTTGGCCAATTCATTTATTGGTAAACAAATTATGTTTGGCCAATCTTTATAAAAAGTACTTTTGAGTGTCAAATTATCAAAAAGGATAGTACCAAGGTCTTATAATTATTTAAAAAGGAGAAAAATGAACTTAAATATCTATTGTAAGAGGCTTTTATTATTTTTTATTTTATTTAATTAAAATATAAAACATAAAGTAAACATACGTATTAAAGATTTAAATAACATATATAATTATACCAAAGCATATACTATCTAGTATAATTACTTATTGTCATCATTCAATATGAATTAGAAATTTATTCCACAAATTACTATATATTGATAATCCACCATGAAATAATAAGCAAAGTCACTCACACATGATAATATTTCACAACAGTTTCATCTCTAATTCTATCAGACAACGCATCCATATTAGTAGAAGACTTCCCTTGCATTTCTAATGGAATACCAGAAGGCACATCTCTTTCCTCAATCTTTACAGTAATGTCTTCATTAGCATAATTGTAACGACCCGGCCGATAATTTTGAGTATTACAACCCCTTGTCCCCATTTACTGCTTATTTTGTGCTTTACAATTATTATGTGGCTTGCCGGGCTAGTTGTCCCGGATCAGGTGAGGTTTCAGAATGAATTGAGACACTTAGTCTCAAGGATGACAACTAACCTGATGTTGTTTTATGTGTAAACGACTCCAGAATAGAGTTTTGATGATTCCGATGATGATTTTGTATTTAGGAGTGTGTCCGAAAAATTATTTGGAAGTCCGTAGTTGATTTTGGTTTGAAAGGGCGAAATTAGGAAACGATAGGTTTGGAAGTTTGACTGGGAGTTGACTTTATTGATATCGGGTTCAGAATCTGATTCAAGAACTTTCCATAGGTCTGTTATGTCATTTATGACTTGTCTGTAAAATTTGAGGTCAATCGGACTTGATTTGATAGGTTTCGGCATCAAATGTAGAAGTTGAAATTCGTTAGGCTTGAATTGGGATGCGATTCGTGATTTTAGCGTTGTTTGATGTGATTTGAGGTCTCGACTAAGTTCATATGATATTTTACTTGTTGGTGTATTTGGTTGAGGTCATGATAAGTAGTGATTTTGACTACTTAGTTGCTTTCTTTTACTTACGTTTTAGCTCAAAAATGCTCAAAGGTACTCTCGAGAACTAATGAAATGTGCTTTCTTGCAGGAATATTGGAAAACAATCCAAAGAAGTGAAAATCAACTCAAAAAGAGTAAAATTGGACAAAGACCAAAACAAGTCAAACAAGGGCCACAATGCGGACCACACAATACTGTGTGCGGCCGTAAATTCTGAAGATGCACTGATAAAATTCCTTTACAGAGTGAGAACCGCACAATTATTATGCAGCCGCAGAAAATGAGATTTAGAGAGAGAAGTTTTGGGATCCTGAAGTTGTGAGGACCACACCATTATTGTGCGTCCGTAGAAGCCCAAAGTGCAGCCATACTCATAATTATACGGTCCGTAGAATGAAGTCCAGTACCAGTCCCAGTCCAAGATCAAGAGTGCGACCGCACTCAAAAATGTGTGGTCCGCACAATTAGAGGAAGTGCGGCCGTATCCCAATTTTATGTGACCGCATAAAGCCATCAAGTCAAGTCATCCTCAAGATGCGGACCGCACACAGAATTGTGCGGTCGCACAACCTTCGCAGGGGCAATTTTGTCAGATATTTTCAGCTGGGTATAAATAGATCTTTTTGTCATTTTTAGGTTAAGTTTGGTGCACCTGAACACTTAGAGCCGTTTTTATTTATTGTATTGGGTAACTTTGTACTAGTTTAGCATTTAAACATTAGATTTTCTTTCCTAAATCAATTATTATGCATTTTATCTTAGTTTCTTTTTCAATTTCTTTATTTTTAAGAGTAGCTAAACCCTTAGCTAGGGTTGTCACCCAACCCTAGTATGGTTACTCAATGGGTTATTGATTTAGGGCTTATTTATGATTGGGTATATAATATTTAGTCTTGTTCTTGCTTGAATTCTAGAATTAATAGTTGCAAACATTGATTCATGCCAAATTGACTTAGTATCTACTTGAAAAAGTGAAACTAAGTCTTGGAAAGTTTGGCTAACAAGAAATTGATAGCCCCAATTAAAGGGTCGAATCTAGAGATAGTAAGACCCGACTTGAGCATTTATCACTTGTTCCGTGAAATACCCATTTGGACTTGAGAAAACCAAATTGGGCAGAATCACTCAAACTACCGAGAGGTATAGAGTGAGTAAACACGTGTGATTGTTATATTGTATCCCGATCAACCAAACATGACCTAAAGCTCTAAATACTTTAGGTAACCAACTAGGCGGAAGTCTTAACCCTAGATCTTTTATAACTTGAAAAATAACCAAAAACTAAAAACATTGTCTCTTAACTTTACAATTACAATCAATAGCGTAAAAAAGTAGAAGTAGAAACAACAAATGAATATGTGGAAGTGTAATCTAGGGCACATCATACACTCACACTAAGTATATACCTAATCCCATATCATGCTCCTTGTGGATTCGACTCCGACTCGCGTTGGATTTTTATTATTGGTTCGACCGCCTCAAAACCTAAATTAGTGGTGTGAGTTTGGGAGTCATAAATTTTTGGCGTCGTTGTCAAGGAGAAAAACGAATTTAGCTAAATATCTAGGTTTGTGTGCGATTTGTCTTATGTTCTTTCCGAGTTACTAATTTTGTTTTTGAATTGATTATAGGTACAAGAATGGTTCTCAACAATGAGCGCCTCGAGAATTTTCCATTGAGGGAGGAAGTGGATGATGATCAAGGTGATGAGGTTCATCCCGAACCTCAAGCAAATAGGCGAGGCCGACCGCCTCATGACAAAATTCCCAGACCTCCCCCACCTCCACCAAGAGCGACAACGCGCCGGGTGTTGCCGAACGAGGATTATGCAAGTGCTTTAGTACCGACCCACATTAGGGCGGGAAACTTTCAAATCACCAATGTGATTCTTACACTACTTGAGCAATGGGGATTCTTCACCGGGGCTCCGAATCAAAATGCTTACAAGCATCTGAAAGGGTTCGTGGATACTTGTTGGGGGAGTAAACAAACTAATGTTTTCGAGGATGCGCTGCGGTTGAGGCTATTTCCCTTCTTTCTACGGGGAAAGGCATTGAACTGGTTAGAGAGACTGCCCAATCATTCCATCCATACATGGGATGAGTTGGCAGAAAAATTCATTGCCAAGTTCTTCTCTCTGGGGCATATGGCTACACTTCGGGTTGAGATTCTAGCATTCAAGCAAGAACCTAATGAGCCATTATTAAAGAGTGCCCGAATAATGATATGGCCTCAGACATGATCCAACAAACCTTCTACAGAGGGATCAAGACGAGAAATCAATGTGTGGTAAATCAACTCGCTGGTGGGAACTTCATGACCACGCCATATGCTGAAGCGTGTGAAATCTTGGATGAAATGACGGATACTTCATCGACATGGAAAAGTAGAGCTAATATTCCTCAAGGTGACCCAAATATCATTCACCTACACAAGGAACTACATGATCATGGGAAAGAAATTGTCGCATTGACGACCACAATGAATCAATTGGCCAAAGCTCAACTTCAACAAGTTCAAGGGCTGAAGCAAGTGAATGCTATGGAAGGTGTGAATATGATGATGAACAGAAGACGGAAAAGGTCAACAAGTAAAAAACCGTCCCGAACAATTTGTGCAAGCTGTAGTGGATATGACCAAGGTGATTCATACAATGAGCAAGAAGAAGAAGTGAAATATGTAAACAATTATCAAGTCCAAAGAAATAATGCTCAAGGACAAATTCAACAACAGTAGCGATCACAAGGAAATAAAGGAAATTGGAACAATCAAGGCCACCAAGGCAATTGGAGTCGTGGTAACAACAAACAAAGTGATTGGGGGAATAAAAACAATCAACACAATTGGAATAATCAAGGTAACCAAGGCAATTGGGGAGGAAATAATCAAGGCAACTAGGGTGGCAACAACCAAGGGGCTTGAAACAATAATAACCAAGGTAATCGTGGGTTGGGCTTTCAAAGGCCCTCGATGTATCAACAACCAAGAAACTCGCCTCTATATCCGTCTCAAGTTTCTAGTTCTTCCAACAATGAGATGGGATGGGTTGAAAATATGCTCAAACAAATGATGGAGAAAAATGCCGGCTCCGATGCTCAATTAGCCTCCCACAACACTTCAATCCACAATTTGGAAGTTCAATTGGGGCAAATCTCGCAAGCTTTAAACACTCATCCTAAGGGGGCACTACCTAGTGATACGGTGGTGAACCTGAAGGGTGGGAACAACACGGGACATGCCATGGCCGTAACCACGAGGAGTGTAAGAGGTGGGTATGCAACCACCTCAAATCAACTAAGAATAGTGGATGATGATATGTTGGTTCAAGAATATGAGACTCCAAGTAATGTGGTTCAAGCTAATGAAGAAGTGAGAATTGATATTGATGAAAGTGTGGAGGTGACACAAGAAAAAGTGAACCCGTCTAGGGAACATGTGATTGACATACCGAAACCGGTAGTGCCAAAGGCCAAGGCACCATTGCCAAGGCCTCCTCCTCCATATCATCAAAGGCTTGCAAAGCAAAATAGTGAAAACCAATTCAAGAAGTTTATTGACATGATGAAGAGCTTATTCATTAATGTGCCATTGGTTGAGGCGTTGGAACAAATGCCCGATTATGCAAAGTTCATGAAGGATTTGGTAACAAAGAAAAGATCAATGAATTGTGATACTATCAAGATGGCACATCAAGTGAATGTTATTGTGCACTCAATGGCTCCGAAATTGGAAGATCCCCGCGATTTCACAATCCCTTGCATTATTGGGAGCCCCGACTTTGCCAAAGCTCTATGTGATTTAGGGGCAAGTTTCAACTTGATTCCCTACTCTGTGTTCAAAACTTTGGGAATTGGGCAACAAGACCCATATCTATGAGGTTGAAAATGGCAGATCGGACTATGATGAGACCATTGGGTATTATTGATGATGTGTTAGTTATTGTTGATAAGTTCATCCTTCTGGCGGACATTGTGATCCTTGATTGCGAGGTTGACTATTAGGTGCCTATTATCTTGGGTAGACCTTTCCTTGCTACGGGGAAGGATCTTGTTGATGTGGATGCCGGTGAGCTCACCTTCCGGGTGGGCAATGAAAATGTGGTTTTCCATGTGTGTAAATCGATGAGGCAACCAAATAGCAATGAAGTTTGTTCGTTTGTGGACTTAGTGACCGAAGTGATTGTTGATGATGCTAGTGATGTGATGAATGTTGATGATACCTTGGAAGTTGTATTACTTAATCATGATGATGATGAGAAGGAAGGTTATGTGGATTGTGTAAATTCATTGCAAGGGATGGGGTCGTACACTTATGAACCCCGAAAATTGTCCTTAGATCTTGAGAACCGGAAGACTCCTCCAACAAAGCCCTCAATCGAGGAGCCTCCCACTTTGGAGTTAAAGACATTGCCTCCATATCTTAGGTATGAGTTTCTTGGCCCATGTTCTACTTTACTTGTTATTCTTTCCTCTTGCTTGACTAACGTGCATGTATTTTCTGCTTTGGTGGTGCTCCAAAAGAGGAAGAAAGCTATAGGATGGACATTGGCGGATATTCGAGTTATAAGCCCCGCCTTTTGCATGCACAAGATTATTTTGGAGGAAGATTCCAAACCCTCCGTTAAACATAAAAGAAGATTAAATGAAGAAGTGAAAGAGGTAGTGAAGAAGGAGATTATAAAATGGTTGGATGCCGGGGTTGTTTACCCCATTTCCGATAGCTCGTGGACCTCCCGGTGCAATGTGTCCCAAAGAAAGGGGGCATGACTGTGGTAACAAATGACAAGAATGAGTTGATCCCCACAAGAACTGTCACCGGGTGGAGAGTGTGTATAGACCATAGGAAGCTCAACAAAGTCACTCAGAAAGATCATTTTTCGCTTCCATTTCTTGATCAAATGCTTGATAGGTTGGCTGGACGTGCTTTTTAGTGTTTCCTTGATGGATATTCCGGCTACAATAAAATTCTTATTGCTCCTGAGGACCAAGATAATACTACTTTCACTTGCCGCTATGGTACTTTCGCATTCTCGCGGATGTCATTTGGGTTATGCAATGCACCGACAACTTTTCAACGGTGTATGATGGCCATATTCACCGACATGGTGGAACATTATCTTGAAGTCTTCATGGATGATTTTTTCGTGGTGGAAAATTCTTTTAATGAGTGCTTGGACAAGGTATTGGCAATATGTGAGGAAACAAACTTGGTTTTGATTTGGGAGAAGTGTCACTTCATGGTCGAGGAAGGCATAGTCCTCAGCCACAAAATTTCAAAGCATGGTATTGAGGTTGATAAGTCCAAAATTGAAGTGATCTCCAAACTCCCCCTACATCCGTGAAGGGAGTAAGGAGCTTTTTGGTTCATGTGGGGTTCTATCGCTGATTCATCAAGGACTTTTCTAAGGTGGTAAACCCCTTGTGAAAACTTTTGGAGAAGTATGCCAAGTTCCATTTCAATGAAGATTGTATGAAGGCATTCGAATTGCTCAAGTTAAAGTTGACTACTACTCCTATTATCACTGCACCGAATTGGAGCTTGCCTTTCGAGCTCATGTGTGATGCAAGTGATTTGGCGGTTGGAGCGGTATTGGAGCAACGTATCAAAAAAATCTTCCATCAGGTCTACTATGCTAGTAAGACCATGAATGATGCCCAACTCAACTACACAGTGACCGAAAAAGAGCTCCTTGCTATTGTCTTTGCTATGGAGAAGTTCCGCCCGTACTTTATGGGTACAAAGGTAATTGTTCACACCGACCATGCGGCTCTTCGATATCTGATGAGCAAGAAAGAATCTAAAGCAAGACTAATACGGTGAGCACTTCTTTTGCAAGAGTTTGATCTAGAGATTCAATACCGCAAGGTAGTGAAAACCAAGTGTCGGACCACTTGTCTCATTTGGAGGAGGGGAGGCCACATGACGACCTTGAGATAAATGATTCATTTCCCGACGAGCAACTCCTAGCCATTTCTACGACCGAGATGCCATGGTTCGCCGACTTAGCCAATTATCTTGTGAGTGTCATTGTACCGAATGATATCTCTTCAAAACAAAGGAAGAAGCTCAAACGGGATTGCCTTGACTATTATTGGGATGAGCCTTATCTCTTCCGAATTTGTACCAGTGGTGTGATTCGAAGGTGTGTACTGGGGGAGGAACAAATGGATATTCTTGAGGTTTGACATTCTTTGCCGTATGGTGGTCACCATAGTGGAGATAGAACAACAATGAAAGCATTGAGTTGTGGATTCTATTGGCCTACTCTTTACAAGGATGCTAGCGATCTCGTCAAGCGTTGTGATGAATGTCAAAAGGCCGGTGGGATTTCTAAGAAAAATGAGATGACCCTCACCACCATCTTGGAGATTGATATTTTTGATGTGTGGGGCATTGATTTCATGGGTCCTTTCATGAGCTCTTGTGGGAACACTTACATATTGGTAGCTGTGGATTATATGTTAAAGTGGGTTGAAGTTGTGGCATTGCCCAACAATGAAGCTCGAAGTATTGTGGCATTTTTGAAAAAGAACATCTTCACGAGTTTTGGTACTCCAAGGGATATTATCAGTGATGGGGGGATCACACTTTTGCAACAAAGCCTTTGATGCCTTACTCACAAAGTATGGTGTCACTTACAAAGCGTCGACCCCCTATCATCCTCAAGCAAGCGGGCAAGTTGAAGTTTCCAGCCGGGAGATCAAGAGTATTTTTCAAAGACCGTGAATGCCAACCGGACGGATTGGTCAAAGAAACTCTATGATGCTTTTTGGGCTTATAGGACGGCTTACAAAACACCGATTGGTATGTCTCTGTATCGGTTAATGTTCTGGAAAGCTTGTCACCTACTAGTGGAACTTGAGCACAAGGCTATGTGGGCATTGAAGAAGCTTAATCTTGTCGCCGCCAACTTAAGGGTAGAACAATTGAATGAGCTTGATGAATTCCGGTTCCATGCATATTCAAATTCATCCTTGTACAAGGACAAGATGAATTACCTCCATGACAAGTACATCCGGAACAAGGAGTTCAAAGAAGGCGATCTTGTGCTATTGTTCAATTCTCGGTGCGGATGTTTCCGAGAAAGTTGAAGTCCAAGTGGAGTGGTCCATTTGAGGTTGTGCATGTGACACCCTTTGGTGCATTAGACTTGAAGAACAAAAATTATGAAGTGTTTGGAGTCAATGGTCACCGGGTGAAACATTATCTTGGCAAGGTTGATGATGTCCATGTTGTGGCGTTGATTCATGTCAAATGATTGATGGTAACCTGCGTCGTGTCGCGACGTTAAATCAAGCGCTTCTTGGGAGGCAACCCATGTGTATTTTCATTTTTTATTTTCTTCCTTTTTATATAGGTTTTGTATTGATCAAACTGGTTTTGAAGTGAATTGCAGGAATGAGTGTGCATTGCAGGGACTATACTTGCAAAAATTGGCCAAGTGTTGAAATTATGCGGACCACACCAAAATTATGCAGACCGCATGGAGACCCAAATATGTGAACTCTCTGAAGTTCAAAGTTGCAGAGAACAAGACAATATGCGGACACACACAAAAATGTGCGGACTGCACAAATTTATGTGGACCGCACAAGCTCAATCCAAGTGCAGGTAAACAGTGCGGACCACACTCAAAATAGTGGTATTCGCCCAGGCTACGGAGGCTCGGAAATTGAAGATAATGATAGAGAGAGAGAGAGAGCAGTAGTAGGGCTCGATCAGCGGGAAACCCTGGGAGCTCAGTTGGAGGTGTGAGGTCAGCCCTTGGGAGAGGATCATCAGGGCCATCTCCGTCATATGCTCAGTCCTCAGCCAGTGCGCCTCCATTAGGGCATAGTTATTAGCAGGGAGGTTTTTTTAGACCCGGTTCAGATAGCAGGAGGTTCCATCAGTCGGGTTGTTCAGGTGGGAGGTTCCAGCAGCAGCGGAGGGTCCCATGCCCTAAGTGTGGGAGATTTCATACTGAGCCTTGTTACTTGGATATTCCGATATGCTATGGATGCAGAGTGAGGGGCCATGTTTAGCGAGATTGTCGTGCGCCCAGTAAGGGCACTTGTAGGGGTGCTGCTCAGCCCTCCAGTTCATCAGTCGCTACGTCCTCAGCACGCCCTCCAACACCAGTAGGGCGCGGAGCAGCTAGGGGTAGAGAGCAGGGTCAAGGGGGACCTAACCGGTTTTATGCTTTGAGTGGTCGCCAGAGCGCCGAGGCTTCTCCAGATGTTGTCACAGGTATTCTGACTGTTCAGTCTCATGATGTTTATGCTCTTATTGATCTCGAGTCTTCTTTGTCATATGTTACTCCATTTATTACTTCAAGTTTTGGGATAGAATCCGAACAGCTTCACGAGCCATTCTCTGTGTCGACTCTGATTGGTGATTCTATTACGGTCGTGCGAGTCTATAGGAATTGTGTTATCGCGGTGCGTGGTCGGGATACCACGAACGATCTTATTTAGTTAGAAATGGTAGATTTTGATGTAATTATGGGGATGGATTGGCTCTATTCGTGCTTTGCTAAACTCGACTGACGAACCAGGATTATGAGGCTTGAGTTTCCTAATGAATCAGTTATCGAACGGGAGGGGAATAATGTTGTGCCAGGAGGTAGATTCATTTCCTACCTTAAAGCCTCTAAGATGATCAGAAAAGGGTGCATCTACCATTTGGTCCGGGTTGCGGACACCACTTCAGAGGTGCCTGCTCCCGAATCTTTGCCTGTTGTGAATGAATTTCTTGAAGTATTTCCGGACGAGCTTCCTGGGATTCCACCAGATAGGGAGGTCAATTTCGGGATTGATGTATTTCCAGATACGCAGCCAATATCTATTCCACCTTACCGAATGGCGCCAGAAGAATTGAGAGAGTTAAAAGAACAATTGAAAGATGTATTAGAAAAAGGTTTCATTCGGCCAAGTGTGTCGCCTTGGGGAGCACCAGTTCTTTTTGTCAGAAAGAAAGACGGATCGCTTCAGATGTGTATTGATCATCGGCAGCTCAACAAGGTCACCATCAAGAATAAGTATCCATTGCCTTGGATAGATGATTTGTTCGAACAGTTTCAAGGTGCTAAGTTCTTCTCAGAGATTGATTTGCGGTCCGGGTATCACCAGTTAAAAATCAGGGAGCAGGATATTCCTAAGACTGCCTTCAGGACTCGATATGGGCACTTTGAATTTCTAGTAATGTCTTTTGGGCTAACCAACGCCCCAGCAGCTTTTATGTATCTTATGAATCGGGTTTTCAAACCATTTCTCGACTCTTTTATGATTGTCTTCATTGACGATATTCTTGTTTATTCACGGAGTCAGGAAGATCATGCTAATCACCTCTGGGCAGTTCTGCAGACTCTTCATCAGCACCAATTGTATGCAAAGTTTTCAAAATGTGAGTTTTGTCTAGAATCAGTCATCTTTTTGGGCCATGTTGTTTCCAGGGAGGGGATTTGGGTTGATCCCCAAAATATTGTAGCAGTGAAGGATTGGCCTAGGCCAACGACCCCGACAGAGATTCACAATTTCTTGGGTCTAGCTAGGTATTATCGGAGGTTCGTGGAGGGATTCTCTACTCTCGCCTCCCTATTGACTAAGCTGACGTATAAAGCAGTTAAGATTAAGTGGTCCGATGCATGTGAAAATATTTTTCAGGAATTAAAGTCGAGATTGACTTCGGCACCAATGTTGACCTTGCCAGAAGGTTCAGAGGGATTTGTGGTTTATTGTGATGCTTTAAGGGTTGGTTTGGGGTGTGAATTGATGCAATGTGGTAAGGTAATAGCATATGCTTCTAGACAGCTCAAGAATCACGAGAAGAATTATCCGATGCATGATTTGGAGCTCGCGGCGGTTGTGTTTACATTAAAAATCTGGCGACATTATCTTTATGGGGTCCATGTGGACGTGTTCACAGACCACAAGAGTCTTCAGTATTTATTCAAGAAGAAGGAGTTGAAATTAAGGCAGCGGAGGTGGTTGGAATTGCTCAAGGACTATGATATGAGTATTTTGTACCATCCAGGGAAGGCGAATGTGGTAGCCGATGCTCCTAGTCGGAAATCCATGGGTAGCTTGGCACATTTGGAAGACAGTCAGAGCCTTTTGGCTCGAGAAGTTTATCAGTTGACTAGTATGGGGGTCTGTCTTTCAGCCTCAGATGATGGGAATGTCGTGGTGTGTAATGGAGCGGAATCTTCGCTTGTAGCAGAAGTCAAGAGAAAGAAATTCGGGGATTCGGTTTTGGCACAATTGAGGGAAGCAATTTTGAATCACAAGACTTCAACATTCTCACTCGGCAATAATGACGGTGTCCTGCGGTGTCAAGAGAGGCTATGTGTTCCAGATGTGGATGATCTCTGGGAAAGGGTGATGGCAGAGGCTCACAATTCCAGGTATTCAGTACACCCAGGTTCTACGAAGATGTATCATGATCTCAAAGAGATTTATTGGTGGAATGGTATGAAGAGGGGTGTGGCGGACTTTGTGGCTAGGTGTCTGACTTGTCAGCAAGTGAAGGTCGAGCATCAGAGGCCCGGTGGATTGACGCAGCTTATGGAAATACCGATGTAGAAATGGGAGATGATCAATATGGACTTTGTGGTGGGGTTACCTCGCACTCCACGTAGGTTCGACTCGATTTGGGTGATAGTGGATCGACTCACGAAATCGGCACATTTCTTGCCAGTCAAGTCTACCGATACTGCAGAACAGTACGCTCAGTTGTATATCAAAGAAATAGTCAAGCTCCATGGCACTCCAGTTTCTATTATCTCGTATCGAGGGGCCCAGTTTACAACTAACTTTTGGAAGAAATTTTAGCAAGGTTTGGATACTCAGGTAAATCTCAGCACAACATTCCATCCACAAACTGATGGGCAGGCAGAGCGGACTATTCAGACGCTTGAAGATATGTTGCGGGCTTGTATATCAGATTTCAAGGGTAGCTGGGATGAACACTTGCCGCTTATTGAATTTTCTTATAATAACAGTTTCCATGCTAGTATTCAAATGGCCCCATATGAGGCGTTGTACGGAAGGAGATGTAGATCTCTGATCGGATGATTTGAGGTTGGTGAGGCATAATTTCTAGGATCGGATCTTGTGCACCAAGCTATGGGAAAAGTTAGAGTCATTCAAGATAGGATGAAAACTGCTTAGAGTCGTCAGAAATCCTACGCGGACGTTCGTCGAAGAGATTTGGAGTTCCAAGTAGATGATTGGGTATTCTTGAAGGTGTCTCCCATGAAGGGAGTAATGCGGTTTGGGAAGAAAGGAAAATTGAGCCCTAGGTATGTCGGGCCATATCGGATTGCTCAAAGGATAGGACATGTGGCTTATAGGCTGGAATTGCCCCCTGAAATGTCATTAGTGCACCCGGTGTTCCATGTGTCTATGTTGAAGAAAGTGGTTGGAGATCCATCAGCTATCGTGCCAGTTGAGACTATTGAGTTTGATGAAAAATTATCGTATGAAGAGGTTCCGATTGCTATTCTTGATAGGAAAGTCCGTAGATTGAGGAACAAAGAAATTGCTTCAGTTAAAGTGTTGTGGCGAAGTCAGCAAGTTGAAGAGGCCACGTGGGAAGCGGAAAATGAAATGAGAGAAGAATATCCCCATTTGTTTGAATAAGTCTAGTAGTGATCGTGCGAATTATCATCTCTAAGCAATTATATTATGTTCAGTTTTGTGCAAAAGCACCCCATTTTCCCCTAATTCCTCTACTATTGTAACTTCTCAAGTTGTTCCATAATTGTATATGTTATGACTATTTGAGTAATGTGCAAACCCTTGGAGTAAATGAAATTATGTGAAACTCATGTGATGGTTAAATGATTAAATGAAGTGTAGATTGGTAATGATTAACTGAAGTGTAGATTGGTAAGGATTAATTGAAGTGTATATGGCATGTCGAAGTAATTGAATTATATGGGACTTGTCGAGGTGACCAAATTATGTGCAAGGCCATGAAATAACTAGTTATGTGTGGAATTGGTTAGGAACATGTGTTTTGGGGGCTCTCTGGCAAGTAGATAGGCCTAATTACAGAGGAAACTCTGGCGAAATTTTCAGAAAATAGCGGAGTTAGTAAAAGTTGGGGGTTGGCATATGGTGTTTTCAAAACCAAATGATTTCCCGATCCTCATTCGAGGACGAATGATTTTAAGTGGGGGAGGATGTAAAGACCCGTAAAATTTCTATGTCTAAAATAATGCCCGAATAGGTCACTGTGCTGTTATAACTGTAGAAATTCTTAAAACGGTCCTATTTTGAGTAAAAAGTATCCCACAACTTGAAAGATTAAATTTTCCAGAAATTGCGCGTTATGCGACGCACTATGAGATCGCATAACAGGTATGCAGACCGCATAGTGGTCACATACCTGGATAGTTTCCTATCCATTTTGAGGACAGCTGTGAGACCTACAATGCTATCGCATTTCACGAATGCGGGTCGCATAGTTGTCGCATTCTTGCCCCATGGTTTTTGCGAGGGAGGTTATGCGGCGCACTATGCAATCGCATAACAGGTATGCGGACTGCATAAGTGGTCGCATACCTGGGCAGTGTGGTTCCCATTTTGTCCCATTTGAAGGCCAACTATGCGACAGGAATGCGGACCGCATAGCATAAATGCGATCGCATTCCTGACTGCAGCTCTATGTCGGGGCTCCTATTTTCTAAGTTTAAAACCCGACCTCTTGTTTTATAAAACACCCCTTCCCTTCATTTTTAACGATTTTCTGACCAAACATAGAGAAAGAATAAGAGAGTTCTTGAGAGAGAAAGTTTCAACATCATCCAATTTGATTTTCCAAGATCCCCCAAGCACGGAAATTATCGAGTTATTGTCATCTTCTTCACTCAAAGAGTAAGTCTTCACCCTATTTCCCCAATTTCTCAGATTTTGTGTAAGAATGAAACACACATAGGTTGGTTCTTGAAAA
Source organism: Nicotiana paniculata (assembly GCA_005239505.1). Classification (NCBI taxonomy): domain Eukaryota; kingdom Viridiplantae; phylum Streptophyta; class Magnoliopsida; order Solanales; family Solanaceae; genus Nicotiana; species Nicotiana paniculata. The sequence goes on along the minus strand of ML330200.1, from coordinate 503 downwards.
TAAAAAGTTAAATCTTACATGCATGTGAGTTAAACCCCGTGATCTAGTAAAGGGAAAAACAAGTTTGGGTAATTATTCTCAAAAATGGGTTATTAGTCTAAGGGGTCACATAGTGTTTGATAAAATGCTCAATTGGGTACAAGATTCCTAATTCTAAGTAAAATATGTCACATTGTGGAATAGATTGACGGTGCTAGACGGTCCGGTGAATTGTGATAGAAATTAAAAAGGGGACGACTTGAGGTATGTATGGGTAACTTTAATCTTCGTAGAGTCACCTTGTTGGTGTCCAAACATTCGGTATGAGTTTCTTGCTGAGCATATGTGAATTGATTGCCCAGTTTTGTTGAGGTGTGAGATTGCTTTCTCTGATTTGTCTTAGTCGATTATCGTGATAATTGAAATTGTGAAAGGTGACTTCTATGTGATTATTCTAACATGTGCAAGGTTCGTTAAATGCTTGATTATGTTGGTATGAAAGAATGATAACAAACTCAAATGTG